>AWUE01015816.1:0-57324 GCA_001974825.2 Corchorus olitorius | reverse complement strand
TTTTGGGTCTAACTTTAGACTCTAAGTTAGATTTAAAAAGTCTTTCTAGAGTAGAATCCAAGTCAGACTAGGATCCTGGAATTTTCTGGATTCGAGCAGGGACTTCGACAGCATTTTTGGACTTGAAAACGGCAGAATTGGGTCTTGAACTTCAAAGAAAAGTTGTAGATCTCGGAGTCAGCTTTCCAACGAGTACTACATGGGCCTAAAACTGATATCTGAGCAGAAAGTTATGATTTTTCTACCAAGATGGCGTTGAATCCTAATCCTGTTAGGACTAGAAGCGGGAATAAGCGGGAATTGGATATTTTCTTGGACATATGCGGCACAAATTGCGTTTTTAATTCCAATTGTGGGCTTATATGGGCTGAGTATTATCCCATATAAAATATCCAAAATTCCAAAGCTTCCGGGCTTAATTCATGGCTTGTCTTCAATCCATTGCAATTAAATCTCCAATCTTCAATTCTTGCTCCTTGAAATAATTCTTCAAAGTCTTCAAATCTTCAAAATTATCTTCAATGAGTCTTCAAACACGAGCTTCGAATCTCCAAATCTATACTCAAAATTGCTATGCTCAAATCTGTGTAAAAAGTCATCAAAATAGCTCCAAAAGAAGTGAAAAATAACAATTTCTCAATTTCACATCTCTTAAGGACTCAAAACACAAATATTATCAAAATAGCATATATTTAAGCATAAATAGATCCAAAAACATAGTAAAATAGCCATAAAAATATGGTTATTTTTGGCTCAATCAGAGTCTGTGTGCCATAAATCATGCAAAACTGAGTCGGGGCTCGAAACGCGTTTTTAGCTTCAAATCGTGATGGATAGTGCACGATTTCCGCTAAAATTTTGGAAAAATTAATCCGAAAAATTTTTCCTCAATTTTTGGCCACAATTCTCATAGAAGATATATAATTCAAAGACAAAAAGCTTGAAAGGTTTTTCAGGCTTTTAATATCGTTTTTCCAATTTTTTTCTTAATTAATTTTGAATTAAATATAAACATAATACAAATGCTCGTAAAAACAAAACCTTAAATCCAAAGTGGCTGAGATTTGGTCAGATGAATATAAATATTTCAAGGAGTCTTTGTGCAAAAAATCATGCAAAACTGAATCGGTGTCCCCAAACGTGTTTTTAGCTTAAAGCCGTAATGGAAAGTATATATAATTCAAAGCCAAAAAGATTGAAGGGTTTTTCAACCTTCTAATATCGTTTTCCAAAATTTTCTGAATTAATTTCAAATTAAATCGATACATGATTCAGATGGTCGTAAAAACAAATCCTTAAATCCAATGTAGCTAAGATTTGGTTAGATAAATATAAATATTTCAAGAAGTCTTCTTCCCAAAAATCATGCAAAACTGAGTCGGGGCCCCGAAACGCTTGTTTAGCTTAAAATTGTCATGGAAAGTACACGATTTCGGCTAAAATTTTGCTAAACTGATTCGAAAGATTTTTCCTCAATTTTTCGCCACAATTCGCATAAAAAATATAATTCAAAGACAAAAAGATTGAAGGGTTTTTCAGGCTTCTAATATCGTTTTTCCAATTTTTTTCTAAATTAATTTCGAATTAAATAGAAACATGATTCATATACTCGTAAAAACAAACCCTTAAATCCAAAGTGGCTGAGATTTGGTCAGATGAATATAAATATTTCAAGGAGTCTTTGTGTAAAAAAATCATGCAAAACTGAGTCGGTGTCCCGAAACGTGTTTTTAGCTTAAAGTCGTAATGGAAAGTATACGATTTCTTCTAAAATTTTGCAAAAATTGATCCGGAAAATTTTTCCTCAAGTTTTGGCCACAACTCTCATAAAAATATATATAATTTAAAGCCAAAAAGATTGAAGGGTTTTTCAACCTTCTAATATCGTTTTCCAAAATTTTTCTGAATTAATTTCAAATTAAATCGATACATGATTCAGATGGTCGTAAAAACAAATCCTTAAATCCAATGTAGCTGAGATTTGGTTAGATAAATATAAATATTTCAAGAAGTCTTCTTGCAAAAAATCATGCAAAACTGAGTCGGGGACCCGAAACGCTTTTTTAGCTTAAAACTGTTATGGAAAGTACATGATTTCGGCTAAAATTTTCCTAAATTGATCCGAAAGATTAAGGGGTCTTCATGCCATAAATCATGGAAAACTGAGCCGGGGTCTCGAAACGCGTTTTTAGCTTAAAATCTTGATGATAGTGCACGATTTCGCCTAAAATTTTGAAAAAATTGATCCTGAAAATTTTTCCTTAATTTTTGACCACAATTCTCATAGACAATATATAATTCAAAGAAAAAAATCTTGAAGGGTTTTTCTGGCTTTTAATATCGTTTTTCCAATTGTTTTCAAATTAAATTTGAATTAAATAGAAACATGATACAAATGCTCGTAAAAACAAAATCTTAAATCCAAAGTGGCTGAGATTTGGTCAAATGAATTTAAATATTTTAAGGATTCCTCGTGCGAAAAATCATACAAAACTGGGTCGGTGTCCCAAAACGTGTTTCTAGCTTAAAGTCTTGATGGAAAGTATACGATAACATTTCACAAAAATTAATCCGGAAAATTTTTGGCACAACTCTCATAAAAAAATATATAATTCATTGCCAAAAAAATTCAGTCAGATGAATATAGATATTTCAAGGAGTCTTCGTGCCATAAATCATGCAAAATTGAGTCGAGGCCTTGAAATGTGTTTTTAGCTTAAAATCGTGATGGATAGTGCACGATTTCGGCTAAAATTTTGCAAAAATTGTTCCTGAAAATTTTTCCTCAATTTTTGGCCACAATTCTCATGGAAAATATATAATTCAAAGAAAAAAAAGCTTGAAGGGTTTTTCAGGCTTTTAATATCGTTTTTCCAATTTTTTTTGAATTAAATTTGAATTAATTAGAAACATGATACAAATGCTCATAAAAACAAATCCTTAAATCCAAAGTGGCTGAGATTTGGTCAGATGAATATAGATAGTTCAAGGATTCTTCGTGCAAAAAATCATGCAAAACTGAGTCAGTGTCCCAAAACGCGTTTTAAGCTTAAAACCGTGATTCGGAAAATTTTGCAAAAATTGATTCGGAAAATTTTTCCTCACTTTTTGGCCAAAATTCTCATAAAAATATATAATTCAAAGATAAAAAGATTGAAAGGCTATTAAGGCTTCTAATATCGTTTTTCCCCTTTTTTCTAAATTAATTTCGAATTAAATAGAAACCTGATTCAGATGCTCGTAAAACGGAATCCTTAAAACAAAAGTGGCTTAAATTTGGTCAAATGAATATAGATATTTTGAAGGAGTCTTCGTGCCAAAAATCATGCAAAACTGAGTCAGGGCCTCGAAACGCGTTTTTAGCTTAAAACAGTGCTGGATATAGTACACGATTTCGCCTAAAATTTTGCAAAAATTGATCCGAAAAATTTTTCCTCCATTTTTGGCCACAATTCTCATAGAAAATATATAATTCAAAGACAAAAAGTTTGAAAGGTTTTTCAGACTTTTGATATCGTTTTTTCCAATTTTTTTCTTAATTAATTTTGAATTAAATAGAAACATGATACAAATGCTCGTAAAACAAATCCTTATATCCAAAGTGGCTGAGATTTGGTCAGATAAATATAAAAATTTCAAGGAATCTTTGTGCAAAAAATCATGCAAAACTACGTCGGTGTCCCAAAACGTGTTTTTATCTTAAAGCCGTGATGGAAAGTATACGATTTCTGTTAAAATTTTGCAAAAATTGATACGGAAAATTTTTCCTCAAGTTTTGGCCACAAATCTCATAAAATATATATAATTCAAAGTCAAAATGATTGAAGGGTTTTTCACGTTTATAATATCGTTTTTCCAATTTTTTCTGAATTAATTTCAAATAAAATCGAAACATGATTCAGATGGTCGTAAAAATAAATCCTTAAATCCAATGTGACTGAGATTTTCTTAGATAAATATAAATATTTGAAGAAGTCTTCTTGCCAAAAATCATGCAAAACTGAGTCGGAGCCCCGAAACGCGTTTTTAGCTTAAAACTGTGATAGAAAGTACACGATTTCGGCTACAATTTTGCTAAATTGATGCGAAAAATTTTTCCTCAATTTTTGGCCACAATTCTTATAAAAAAAATAGAATTCAAAGACAAAAAAGATTGAAGGGGTTTCCAGGTTTCTAATACCGTTTTTACAATTTTTTTTCTGAATTAATTTCGAATTAAATAGAAACATGATTCAGATGCTCGTAAATACAAATCATTAAATACAAAGTGGCTGAGATTTGGTCAGATGAATATAGATAGTTCAAGGAGACTTCGTGCCAAAAATCATGCAAAACTGAGTCGGTATCTCGAAACGCGTTTTTAACTTAAAATCGTGATGGATAGTGCACGATTTCTGCTAAAATTTTGCAAAAATTGATCTCGAAAATTTTTCCTCAATTTTTGGTCACAATTCTCATAGAAAATATATAATTCAAAGACAAAAAGCTTGAAAGGTTTTTCAGGCTTTTAATATCATTTTCCAATTTTTTCTGAATTAATTTCAAATAAAATCGAAACATGATTCAGATGGTCATAAAAACAAATCCTTAAATTCAATGTGGCTGAGATTTGGTTAGATAAATATAAATATTTCAAGAAGTCTTTTTGCCAAAAATCATGCAAAACTGAGTCGGGGCCCAAAACGCTTTTTTAGCTTAAAACTGTGATGGAAAATGATTATTACACTATTTCGGCTTAAATTTTGCAAAACTTGACCCGAAAGATATTTCCTCAAATTTTAGCCACAATACTCATAAAAAATATGCAATTCAACGCCAAAAATATTGAAGGGCTTTTCACGATTTTAATATCGTTTTTTATATTTTTTTTGAACTAATATCTAAATAAATCGAAACAAGATTCAGATGCTCGTAAAAATAAATCCTTAAATGCAATGCGGCTAACATTTTATTAGATGAATATAGATATTTAAGGAGTCTCAGTGCCAAAAATCATGCAAAACTGAGTCGGGGCCCCGAAAGGTGTTTTTATCCAAAAACCATGATGGTTAGTACACGATTTTGGCTAAAATTTTGCAATAGATGACACGAAAAATTTTTTCCGTTAATTTTTGGATAAAATTCTTATTAGATATATATTAATTTAACACCAAAAAGATTGGAGGACTTTTCACGCTTTTAATTTCTTTTTTCTTATTTTTTTCTAATTTAATTTTTAATTAAATGGAAACAAGATTCAGATACTCGTTAAAACAAATTTTTAAATCCAATTTGACTGAGATTTGATTAGATGAATATGGATATCTCAAGGAGGCTTGGGGACAAAAATCATGCAAAACTGAGTCGGGGCCCTGCAACGCTTTGTTAGCCAAAAGTTGTGATGGTTATTACACGATTTTGACTAAAATTTTGTAAAAATTGACTCGAAAGGTATTTCCTCAATTTTTAGCTGAAATAGTCATAAAAAATATATAATTCAACACCAAAAAGATTGAAGTGTTTTTCACGCTTTTAATATCGTTTTTCATTTTTTCTGATTTAATTTCTAATTAAATCGAAACAAGATTTAGATACTCGTAAAAACAAATCCTTAAATGCAGCGGCTAACATTTTATTAGATGAATATAGATATTTCAAGGAGTCTCAGCGCCAAAAATTATGCTAAATTGAGCAAGGGCCCCGGAATGCGTTTTTCAGCCAAAAACCGTGATGGTTAGTTAGTACACGATTTCGGCTAAAATTGTGCAAAAATTGACACGAAAGATTTATGCTCAATTTTTGGCTAAAATACTTATAAAAATATATAATTCAACGCTAAAAAGATTGGAGGGCTTTTCACGCTTTTAATATCGTATTTCTTATTTTTTGTAAATTAATTTCTAATTAAATCGAAACAAGATTCAGATGTTCGTAAAAACAAATTTTTAAATCCAATGTTACTGAGATTTGGTTAGTTGATGCATTGTATTAAACCAAATTTTTTTTTTATTCTTTTCGAAAGAATATTGAAGCACTGCTTTGGAAAATCACCCAATTATAATCGTGGGAAATTAACTTGAGCAATTTCTTTTCCTTGGCAAATGAAACTTTAATCTTGACAACCCCGACATAAGACCAATTTTTGTAAACATGTAATTAAACTAATTTTTTTACTTAATGCCCATAATTTATTGAAATTAAATAAATATAAATTATTAATAAAAAGTATCTCAAATAATTATGGGAGTAAATTATTATAATTATATTTTGTATTTACAATATCTTTACATAATTAAAATAAAAAGTTTCATGACTATAAATAATAATATTATAATTAAATATATTATAATCTAAAAATAATTATTAGAAGTAAACTATTAATTACAATCATAGTGGATTATTAATATCTTTGCATAATTAAAAATTTTAAATATTGGATTTACAATAACTTTCCATAATTAATAAAAAAAAGTTGATCATCTTAAAAAAAAAAGTTAAATGAGTTAAAAGAATATGTATTAAAAAATTATGATACTATAATACTGTTTATACCTCAATTTACAATTGAGGGTAAATTGGTCTTCACATAAGTATTATTAAGATGAGTGGTCAGGATTTAATTAAAAATCCTAAAGAAGCTTGGTTTCCGCACCACCCTAGCTCTGATAAAATTAGGAAAATCTTGTAATTAATCGCAAGGGCTGAAATTTATTAATTATTAAATAAATAATAATTATTTTTCAGAATAATTATTATTAAAAATTATATCTATGCCGCCCCTACCTAGGAGAGTGGCAAAGAAAATCAAAGAGAAGCAGTTTCCTTTAATATTGTTGTCTACTAGGGAGGCAAGCAATATAAAAGGGAAGTTGTTTACCATCTACTCATGAGATGAAAAATATCTCATGGACTTGATAATAAGGCCCAAAGTCGTCTCCCATGTAGAGGAGAGGCCCCCCTCTTCCCTAAGGAAATATATTTTTCTCTTCCTGCAGGAAGGAGGCAGAGAGCTAAAGTTTGTCAGCAAGAGAAACAACTACCTACGTGAGAGAGGCATGAGATTTTCAACCTCACACCTCCTCAACATAATCGACCTAGCATAGTGAAGAAATCGCCTAGCCCTTTTCCCCTCCCCAGGAGGCAAAACTACAACTTTGCATTTTGTTCAATTAAGGACAAAATAGTAAAATTAATCAATTGAAGAGGCTAGAGGCTGCGATTTATACCAAGGAGCATACTATGATGATCCTTGAGCCATGTAGATCATCTGGGTAAAGTTTTACCTTATTCTGACATCGGTGTAAAAACTTATGCCCGGTTTTCAGTTAAGGACATTTTGAGGAATGAAACCAAGTTCACCATGAAGGAGAGCTCGAATTCACTTGGAATTTTTTCCATAGTCTCATAGAGATAATCTAAGCCTACTGGTGAAATTTTGGTTTATTCTGAGTTCGTTTGCAACTTTTGCACTCTTTTCAGTTAAGGACATGTGGCTTTCTCATCCCGGTTTAAGCCATTTTCTTAACTAAGTAGTATTTCCATGATTTGAAGAGCTAAGTATGATTAAGTAAGTATAATTTCGTGGCATTGATTATCAAAGTCCAAATCATGATGTCAGTAGGCCACTACTCAGTCAAATTAGTTAATTTTAGCACAAAAGAAGCAACAAAGACATGCTGAAGTGTGAAAGGAAGAAAGAAGGATTAGCCATCAACCATCTAGGAGGAAGATTTCCATCTCCCATCTAAGAGTGTGACACCCTGGCATCCTTTTCACCCTCTCCCCAGTAGTTGGAAGCAATCAGAAGAAGAAGGAAGCTTCACTGCACTTTCCTGGAAGCTGTCATCTACCTAGGAGGAGGAATTTGTCTTCTTCAGCAAGTCAAGCCCATTAAATTCAAGGCCCATGCCGCCCCCTATATAAAGGAAGCCATTCCAAGGCTTCAAACAGATATCACTCATCTCAAAAACCAGCTCCTGAAGCTACAAACTTGCTCCGCGCAAAAAACCAAGCTCCGTGCTTATTTTCTTTCTGGCTCTGCGCCATTTTCCTCTTGTTCATCACGAGTTCTTACTCGTTCTTCGTATTTTTCTTATTTAGATCTTGTCTCAGGACACCCAAACACTCAATTAGTGTTTTTATATTGTTTCAATCTTGTCTCCAGACATAAAAACACTGTACACGTGTTTCTTTCTCATCAATAACAATCAAATTGTTATTTTCTTTCAATTTCAATCAAAAACAGATCTCACAGATCTGATCCAGTTTAGAGAAGAAGAAGAAGGCCTAGTTATGAAGAACAACTTGTTTGTGGATCCAATGATTTAAATGTTCCGGTGTGACTTTGATCAATCCCCCATAAATCGCTCTGATCTTTTAATCTACTGCTCCGCACCAGATCCAGTTTTTACAACCTCTTTGTCAATTTCAGCAAATTGACTGGCACGCCCCTACGCTATCATAAAGAATTCTCCGCGAAAACTCTAACAAAAAATTTTTGGCGCAACAAATATTAAGAATATTTATGAAATTTCCTATTATAATTTTTGATTTCGTGAAGTAAGATAAGATATGATCAGTTTTAATCTTCTATTAAATATTGGGCACATTCCAAATCAATTCATCTTCCATTTTTCTTCTGCCAAAACAGATAGAGAGATCATAATAATTGTGTAAATGTAAATTATGTAAGTCAAAGAATCTTCATGCACATAATCACATCGAGAAGTAGTAATATTAAGTCCAAAAAATCAAATTGAATTAATGAGCCAAAACTATATGATCATTCACTATTGGTTCCTATATCTCCACGAGTAATCAAAGACCAATTACAATAGCAACCTAGGAAAATCAAAATCAACCTCCCCTTGTACACAAACATAATAATTACTTGCAAGTTGTAATAATTAATCTCAACCGTTGATCATACATGATTGCCATTGCTAGTTGTCGACACCAGCAAAAGATAAATCTTGAGTGAAGGGAGCTGCATCTTTTTCAGAAATAATAAAGTTATAAAGATTCCAAAATTTTACTGTAGTTAAGGAAATCTCCCATTCACATATATGCCTAGTCACTTTCGTTTATAAACAAGGAAAATGATGTTTCAGATTTGATTTAATGATTCTTTAAGCAAGGCAAAATCAAATACTTGGCTACTGTAACCTTAATTTGATGTAAAAACTGTTGGATTTTTGTCCTCTGATGGTGAAAGATTGATATACTTTTGTCCTAGAAAAGTTTAATTAATTTTTATGGAGGGACCGGATGGGTCAATTGCTTAGAAATTAGAATATTTTTAATGTCAAATGCCCTTATCCCTTTATTTACTTTTATTAAAAAATCAGTTAGGTAAGATCAAGATAAACAGCATAGTATTTTTTTTTTAAAATCAACACAGTACAATTATTTAATAAATACATATATTTACATGAATATAAGAGGACAAATCCCTTTTATTATTGTAATTTCTCCTGATATGTGAATCGAAGTTGAAACAAGTGGTTAAGGTTCGGACTTTTCGTACACCCCACATTCGAATCCCGCTGATCGCAGTCTTTTATTTGGTAGGTGATCTGTAAATTCCAAAAATCCTGCATGTGAAAATCCAATGGATTCGTAAATCCCAAAATGAATCGGCGGTTTGCCCTGACCTTGGTAACCACCCGTACTCCTAAATTTTTTTGGATAAAAAAAAATTTCTCCTAATATTGGCACCTAGTAAACCAAGGACAACCTTTTTATTTAAAAAAAATATAAGGGGCACCACCATGCTTTAGTTTCTAATGAAAAATGATTCGTAGCCAAAAAAGATCAAGTTAAATATATCCAAATTTAGAATATCCAAAATTTGATTCCAACAACCTTTTGGAAGAAGTTCGGGTTTTTCTTCCTTCTTTTGAAATGAATACTTGACCATATATATCAAACACACTTTTGTCAAGAAAGAAAATCATGAATGTTTTGAACAAAAAAAAAATCATGAATGTTTCTATATAAAACGCAGGAAAAAAATTAAGTACCAATCACATATATAAGTGGACGTACATAAATATTTTGATTTAGCTATACATATATATATGCCAATAATATATGATATTCTCGCTCGAACTGAAATAGTTAAAAGGTTAAAATAATTACTCGAAAAATGTCTGAATTTCGAGACTCTCCACTCCCCTAATTAAAGAGGATGTATATTTTTTGTATCTCTAGAGTTAGATGTAATATAATTTGAGGTTAAATTAATTATTATGGGGCAAAGGTCAGGTAAACCTAAGAAAATGATAAGAATTGTTTCAATATTTGATGCCTTGCTTGCTAATTGCCAATTAGGTAGCTCTATGGCATTCGATAATTGTATTTAAACTATATAGGCAACTCAAGAATTTATGCTGTTGGATGTATTAGTTTACCTGTCAATAGCAATGTTTCAACCGTGAAAATATCTTAAACAAAGAGCTATTTTTATTAGTTAAAAACCAATGGGCAACTTTTATAGTATTATTAAATATCTAATAATAATGATGTTAATTAATCTAATTAAACCATAGTCCTTGTCACTCTAATTGTCATGATTTGATGCCATTATTCATGCGGACCAATGAAGAGACATAATTAGATGACATAAAGCCACGTTGGACCTCTATAAACAGAGTATTAGATATGAACATCATTGTCACCAATATTATAGTTACATTCTATCATTTATATGTAAATTATTATTATTATTATTATTATCAATTTATAGTAAACCTTAAAGAAAAGGACATGGTAATTAACATTGTAACTAGGAAGAAAATAAATATTAATTGATGCAACCAAGAAGGCATATATATGCTCCTTCAATCTCGAATGTTCATATGGGGTAATATATAGAAAACTATATAATAATAATAATAATAATTTTTTTTAAACTATATGCTCTTTGAGTGCCTACTAAGGTAATTTAACTTTAATCAATATCATGTTCACTAAAAATCAATTACATATATGCATGATATGGATCGATATCAATATAATATTTGAAGATGGTATATTTTCAACAAATCTTAATCTTGTATATTTCGAACTTCAAGGTAATTTAAATCAAATGTTTCATTTTAAGTAACGAATCAAATCATAGCTAGAGAATCTTGAACTCAAAGATATAAACCTTCCTTTTTTTTTAGGGTAATAACTCAAATTAAGCTAAACTCTAACTTAAAAGAAATGAATTCAATGAATCGTCGTCTCTTGGTTTGAACGAAAGGACAAGTAGGAGTTAACGGAGAATTAATTGACCAGTTTCAATGACTGTTTACGAGAGTATATGATAATGGGAGACAAGCCATGGGGGCATGGCCCCTAAGCTTTCCCAACAAACAATCTCACTGCTGTCCCATTTTCTTTTAGCCATTCTGTCAAATGACTGTCCCTTCTTTAATTTTCCTATCTTATTTTCTCCTTACAAATTGTAATGGTTTAGAATTCATTCGAATGAATTAGGGTATTACATTAACTTTTGTGCTAATGCAAATTCATAATTTGAAAAAATGCTAAAAAGACGTAACTTTTAAATAATCTATAACATACTTAAGAAATATCGAGTTTTTTTTTTCACTCAACTCAACAAGCATTAGTAGTGTATTCATTTATTAAGAAGAAATAGTTGTTGGTCTAGATCATATATACCAATGCCTTGAAGGGTATTTTTAATTTGCTACTATATCTAATCGAAATAACTACTATTTTTGACCATTTAGATTTCATAAAGTGAAAGTAGAAGGCAAGATCCAAGTGATTGAGGTTGAAGACTTGAATGAAAGTCCATATTAAGGGAAATCAATGTATTTGTTTTGATAAATGTCATGTCAAAAATAGAAGATTTCTTTTGCTAACTTTCAGCCTAAGGTCTAGGTCAAAACTCAAAACCGAGTTAACATAATTATAGAGACGAAAAACCAAAGCATTGCCATTGCAGGACAACTGTTGGTTTGCAAATTGCAACATGAAAGATCACATGTTATTTCGATGTACATTGCGAGGATGATGGAGGCTTGGATCTAAATTCTGAACCCTTTTAGTGCTCCCTAAGTTCGGAGCTCTGCAAAGTCACATGTTTTTTTTTTTCAAGTAAAATTATATCGATTTTATATGATTAATCATGTTCGAATAGGATCAATTCACATTATAAGGTAAAACTCTCCTCTCGGTGATTTTTTCCATTGAAAACAACTTAAACTCAGTACCTTATTTAAGGAGAACAAATACCGAAACTTAAACGGACAAATTGTTGCTATGCAAGGTCCCAACAAGTAGAAGAACTTAAGCACAAGTTAACCCAATGATTACTGAGCCCAAATCAGTAATTTCAAGAGTAAAAATGGCATCTCTAAGTTAGAGACTCTAACTCTAAAGAGCCCATTTTTGGAAAACAGCTATGAACATGTTTAAGTAACAGGCCCAACCCGTTTAGCATAAGTAAGAAGAACACTCGATAAAGATGAAATTCATTTGAATGTAATTATTTTGGGCGGAATGCATGTTTTTGGGCTATATGATAGATTTGGGCCAACATCTTCCTTAACCGACTTGTCTCGTGATTGGATGATAATCATACGACGTATCTAAGGTTTCAGCCTCATTTATCAGCAGCTACTCGGAAGGGGTTTTTGCAGAGCTTTAACTAGAAAAATTTCTTCCAAATTCCCATCAATTTTTCTCAGGAAAAAGAAAGAAAGGAAAATGTCTTCTCTAGGCACTTCAAAGGGTGTTCTTGAAATCGCCAAATTCGGTATCTATGTTACAGTTCCGATCTTTCTCATGTACACTTTCGCCAACAATTCCAAGAATATCCAGAGATTTATGGGAAATGTAAGCTTTCATTTCTTCTCTTCATTATGTACAAGTATTAAAACTATAATCTAGCTTAATTTTTGGTACTTTTAGTTGAATGATTTGTTTGATTTGTTGCATATTTTGAAGGATTGAGATACTTTGATCTGGGTTAGGCTTGAATTCCGATTAAATTTGATTCTTGTTGAGTTTCCTGGAATTTGGGTGTTTTCTTTGTGTCCAGCTTGTTAGCAACAAGGAATTTAGTAATATCTTGATTTCCTGTTCTCTTTGAAGGTATAGCTCAAGCTCAGATATTTGTTACTGCTGTTGAATGTGAGGTGTTGTTAAATGATGCAACTCTCTCTTGATCGTTTGTCTGGTTATTGGCCTTTGTTTGTTGGAGGGATAGTTGGTCTCTATGTTTACATTAGCATTCTGGATTCTGGCATAGGTATTCAAGACAAAAAGAGAGTAAAATTTTCTGTGTTGCTTGGGGAAGTAAGTGGAAATCTTTAAGAGTTTCCTCCTTGCTCCGTCTTCATTTTGTAGTTGTTTCAACTGAACTTGAATTTGAATGCAAAGTTTTGGGACTTTGCTTGGTTTTTGTGTTGTTGAAGTCTTTAACTTGTAGGCTAATACCGGTCTTGGAGCGCCAAAAGGTTGTTTCGGTTCATGCCTGGGATATCCTTAATATTGGACTTGTATGTGGAAGATATTTTCCATATCAGTATAAGATACTAATGCAGCTTCTAGTTGATCTTATAAGTTATGCACGGGTCTCGTAAACACCTTTTCTTTTTCCTCATTAAAAATAAAATGTCTTTTGGTGTTTGGCGATAGGATGTATAATTTGTTATAGGTCAAGATAGTGTTGCAATTAATGAAATTACTGTGCCTAGAATGGAGAATTCAGCCATTCACTACTATAGTTTGTTTTTTCCCTGTAATTGTTCTTCTAACCAATCATGTCTCTGCTTAAGTTTCCTACCTATTTCAGGGTTCCTGGTTAAGGATTGGATGTGTTTTACCTTTGAGTTATTGGTTTCTACAAGATGATTTTCATTGGATTCTAAAAAATTTTTGGTTTTTCCTTTGATGTGAAGCGTTCATACGTAGTTTATCCTCAAGAGACAATAAGACCTCCATCACCAGAGGAATTAAGGGAGATGGCTCGGGAGCTAGCTAAGAAGAGAAATAGTAGCTGATGCTCTTTTGGGCTGTAGCCTGTAAGTGATCTATGGAGCTTTTCCGAATATACCTATTACTATTTCAACAAAATAGAATGTGTAATATACCAAAATAAGCATTGTGCTTTTTATCAGGAAAAGGAAACAATTAAGTCTGGTTTGTGTAAACATCATAAGCATCATATTATAGCTGAATTCGTTGTTTTGCCTACTCAACTTCGAAATCACATTCTCTTACGGTATTATGTCCCCATTTGTTTCCTTATTCTTTACCAGATCTGATTTGCTATTTAACCATCGAATTACCTTGTCAAATCTTTCATATCGTATAAATGAATGAACTGATGCATACTTATGCCTCGTACTAATTATGCCCTGGTTTTAAACCAGCTGCTGAAATAAGTTTGCACGTAGTCGTAGACATACACCTGCACGAATTTGACGGCAATGGCCAAATCACCGTGATAGACCAACTTTCTGGTCTTGGTAAGGACCATTGAAGGCAGTAGTGACCCTAATGCCAAAACTAATGTTCTTTTGTTTCTATGATGTAATGAAACCCTGATCTATACCTCTTAAACTACTGATTTTGAGGAGAAAGAGGGGGAATGTCAGGTGATGTGTTTTAGGCATGAATGTAAAACTCTATTCATTATAAGTAAAGATGTTGCAGACACTGTCGAACACCATTATGATTGTCAAGTTTTTCCATGTCAATGGCCTGAAAAATGCAAGGCAGGAAATTTTCCAATATGCTTTTGATTAGTTGACAGAATTTAAAGCATTTAATGCCATGAATGTGATTGATTATACTTGTACTTCTGACTTCTAAGGAAGGGAACCTAACGCTCGAATCCATCGGATTCTTACAGTGTTTCGGGGGCTAAGTCGCCAACTTCCTCCACCCCACTTGCTTACTCTGGTACGATGACCCAATAAAATTAAACTTCAGAAAAGGAAAGGAGAAAGAAAAGAAGGGAGCAAAAGCCTTTAGATAAAGGGCTCCAAGGGGTATGTCTTTAAGTAGCACTAACAAATAAAACGTCATGGTTTTCATCACCAAAGTTGGGTCAGAAAGCTTTAGATAAATTTATTTATGGTTTGCCATAACATCTCTATATTTTTATCAAATTTTTAATTGTCAAATATATAATGGGTCCAGATGATGATGTTTATATGTAATAATTTTAAGGCTAATTAAATTCTGTTTCGACAAATATTTTTTATTCAATCTAATTTCTCATCATTACAGCAAATTTTTGAACAGGCAATATTATATATTAACAAAAATGAAAGCCATCATAAAAACTTAAATATCCTGTTTCTTTGGAGGTGCTATAACTTACTGTATGTGTTAAAAAGGAAAAGAGCGGGACGCAACTGTCAAATCATCCTTGCTGCTGTAGAAAAAGACAATGGAAAAAGACTTTTGCAACCAAATTTATGAAGAGGAAAGAAAGAAAGAAAAAAATCTGTTCAGACTTCAGATGGCAACATTAGTCTAGTTAGAACATGTAGAATTTACATTACTTTTGACTCTTTCCTGTTGAGCGGAAGTTCCTGGGAAAGTACCATGTTTTCCACAACGGATTGTTTAAAGGGGAAAAAATTAATTATTAATAACAGGAAATTGAGACGAAACTGAATTGACAGGAAAGTTTCAAGTTTAAAGTGGGAAAAAAAAAGCGCTTGACTTGATATCCGCAAGTCTTCGTTTCCCTCCTTACAGCATGGATATATTTTTGGCTTCATTTCAGATTTCAGAATGATTGTCAGATGATAGTTCAGTTAATGAATAAGAGCTTCTTCTCAGCTGTTTTGTTTCCCTGGTGATTTGAGGTAAGAGAACTTAACTTCTCCAGTTGAGCTGCTCTTTTCTTGTCCATTTTTCACTTTCATGTTTTTCTTGGTTTTTGTTGGGTTTTTTTTTGTTCAAGTTCATTTTTGCATGATACTGAGTAGTTTTGCTGTCATGGGTATCACTTCAAATATGAAACTTTTGCTTTCTCTGAATCTTGGGGCTGAAATTGTTCATATTTATTTCTGGCATCTTCTTTGCCTTTCTGGGTTTTGTTATTTTTCTCTATTTGGTATTATTTGACTTTCTTTTACTTCAGACAAAGCTTTGTTCTGTTTCTGAGTTGTTTTTGGTTCTGTATTGCTGACAATGATTATTATAATGCATAGGATGAATAGAGAGGTTGCTCAGAGGGAGAAATTATTATGCATTATAGATTGCAATAATTGATCTCTAGTTGGGGAGAGGATAGAGATAATTGGTCTTTGTTAATTAGGGAGAAAAATTGATTACAATGGCGATGGAACTCATACCCATTGGGACAATCTTGGCGGTGGTAACAAATCAGGTGTTAAAAACAGCTCAGGCTGCAAAGGATGTTGTAATTGAGAAGGATAGTTTCAAGGTCCTCTCAAAGCATCTCTTTGACATTGAGCCTGTGCTAAAGGAATTGCAGCTTAGAGAAGATGACTCTCAAGCAGCAAGACTAGCTCTGCAGTCTCTGGAAGCAGATGTCAAGAAGGCAAATAACTTGGTTGAGAAATACAAAAATCGAGGACGCTTCTACTTACTTGTCAAGTGCCGGCATATTGTTAATGAGGTGCAAGAAGTTACAAGGGATATTGGAAGGTCCTTGGCTTCGTTGTCGGTTGCAAATACGGAAGTCCTTTCAGGGATATCTGATCAGGTCAATAGGCTACAGAATGAGATGCAAAGAGTAGAATTCGAGACATCACATTCTCAACTCCAAATTGTTGACAAATTAAACCAAGGTCTTAGGGATCAGAAGCGTGACCAGGGTTTTGCAAACGACATGCTTCAAGAAATAGCAAGGGCTGTTGGGGTACCTGTTGAGCCTTCTGAAATTAGCAAGGAGCTAGCAAGCTTCAGAAGGGAAAAAGAAGAAGCTGGAAATAGGAAAGAAAGAGCTGAAGTTTTCTTCTTGGAGCAAGTTATTGAGCTGCTTTCTCAAGCAGACGCAGCAAGAGATTATGAAGAAATGAAGAGGCAGTATTTTCAAAGGGCTCAGGTTATAGAGCGATATGATGCAAGGGAAGAGTACATCCCTCCACTTAAACCTTTCATTTGTCGTATAACTGGGACAGTAATGGTTGATCCTGTTAGCCTTTCCACTGGTACTACATGTGAGAGAGCTGCTATTGAAGCTTGGCTTGGCCGTAAGGAGGATAAAACAGATCCCGAAACTGGAGATGTTCTTCAAGATATTTCTTTGAGGTCTAACCTTCCACTGAGACAATCAATAGAGGAGTGGAGAGAACTGAATTATTGCCTTAAAATCAGAGCTTGTAAGTCAAAGTTGTCCTTTGGTGTCGATTCATCTGTATTGGAGGCCCTGAACCAAATGCAAGATCTCATTAGAGAAAATTCTATAAACAAGGACTGGGTTTCCATAGGAGGGCTTACTGATACCATAATCTCTATCCTGGGAAGCTCACATAAAGATGTCAAGAAGAAGATCTTGGTCACCTTAAAAGATTTGGTGGAAGGCCATGCAAGAAATAAGGTAAGCTTTTTAGACCTTTTAAGCGTGTTACAACAGAATGCTAAGATCTGCTCGCGAACAAAGTCCTTAATTTTTGTTTACTGCTATCAATGGCCGGTCCTGTGCTTTTAGTACAATTTCGTAACTGTTTCTTGCATTTTAATGTTGTAGGCTCCGAGGAGCCTGACCATGGTCTACTGTTTAAAATACATACTTATTTTAACTTGTGTATGCATTCATAAATATATTGATTAACACCCACTGACCATGTTCATTCAGGCTCACATACAAACATGCAAATGTGTATACATCATTGCACACCAGGGAAATCCCTTTTGACTAAATTAGATTCGATTCAATCTCTACCCTGGTTATTTAAAGCTAATATCTTCTGAGCAGGAATTGGTGACTTGCATTTAGTCACTTAGATTTATACTTTTTTCTACTTTTCTTTTTTGATTATCATTGAAATATTTTGTAAGCAAAGAGGTGAAGCCTTTCATTATTGACTTCCTTTCTTTTTTCTTTCCTTAAAAAATATAGGCAAAGGTGATTGAGCATCAGGGGTTGGATCACATCATTCCCTGTTTAGGACGTGACCGAAGCATCTCAATGGCTGCAGTTGAACTGCTATTTGAGTTATTGCAAGATAGATCTGATTGGAATATTTCTGTTTGTCGCCAATTCTCTCAGCAATGCAGTGGAATCATTTTCCTTGTTACCCTTCTAAAAGGTCCAGTCAGTGAGTCAGCAGTCTATGCAGAAAAGATATTAAATAAGCTTTTTGATATTGATGAAGAGAACATTTCTCGTGCTGCCAAAGCAGGCTGGTATAAACCACTCGTGGATCGCATTGTTCAAGGTGAGGAAACCCTTTCATGTATACTTTTCAGAACAATTATCTCAATTTTATGATTATTTAATCCATGGTATCTACATGTTGTGTTTTGCTTATAGAAAGAGTATATATGTATATATGATGTTTACATCAAGTCTTCAGATATATGTTTCTAAGTATGAAAACTTCCCATCAGGATGTAGTCATTTTATTGTTTTAGCCATTAGGTTGCATTCAGGTGATAACTGATAAATCATTTGTTTTTTCACCATATGAAAGAGGTTTAAATCTATGCTCAAGAACAGAGCCCTCAGCAAAACTGATTAATAACATATCTAACATAATTAGTTAAATATATAGTGAGCTTGGAGCAGGGATTGCTTGAAACCTAAGTCAAATATTGTGGCCTAATCCTTTCTGTCATATATGACAGTAAATACCACAGATATATCCTTAATCATAGTTGTCTGCATTGGATTGCTAAATGTTTTGTTTGGGTGTGTTCTGTGATATATTATCATGAATATCGATGCTAGAATTGTTGATTTTGTCAAATGAAATGTTCTGCATAATACTTCAACTACAAAGCAGTCATGCATATTGATCATCTAAATATTTTCAGGGCCAGATTCTTCAAGGATGTTAATCATGAAGGCATTAGTTACAATGGAAGTGGTTGATTCAAATTTAAAACTCCTTGCTGAGGAAGGCATCATACCTCCTTTGCTTTCAATGGTAGCATCCGGTAGTTTTGAATCAAAAGAGTTGTCCTTGTCTATTTTGGTTAAACTATCTGGTTGCCATGCTAATAAAGAGCTTATTGCTGCTGCGGGTGGAGTTTCACTTGTTTTGAAGCAATTGTTCTCTCCCCATACACGTACGATTCTTGTAGTTAGATGCTGTGAAATTGTTGAGAAACTTTCTTCTGAAGGTGATGGAGTTAAATTCTTTGTTGATGAAAGAGGGATTCAACTTGAATTGGAACCAATTGTCAAGGAATTGTTGGCTTTGCAGCAGAATGCCAATTCATCTAACAATTGTAGAAAGCCGGCTTTACGAGCACTTCTAGGAATTTGCAAGTCTGAAGCTGGGCTTGTTAAGACGGCTGTTCTCAATGCCAGTGGTGTATCCGTAGTTCTTCCTTTACTTGATGATCCGGACTCAGAAGTTAGAGAAATTGCTATAAACCTTCTCTTCCTATTTTCTCAGCATGAACCACAAGGAGTTGTGGAATATCTTCTTAAGCCCAAAAGGTTGGAGGCTTTAGTTGGCTTTATTGAAAATGGCAATAACAGTGATGTCCAGATGGCTGCTGCTGGTCTATTGGCCAACCTCCCAAAATCTGAAATATCACTAACTACGAAATTGATCGAGTTGGATGGACTTAATGCAATCATAAATATTTTGAAATCAGGGACAATGGAGGCAACAGAAAATGCATTAAGTGCTCTGTTTAGGTTTACAGATCCCGCAAATGTTGAGTCACAGAGGAGTGTGGTTCAACAAGGAGCTTACCCTTTGCTTGTAAGTTTCCTCAAAGTCGGTTCGGTAACAGCAAGGGCAAGAGCAGCAGCTCTCATTGGTAATCTATCCATGAGCAGTCCTAAGCTCACTATCATGTCCAAAAGAACTGGTTGCTGGTGTTTTAGGACATCTAGTGTTCCTTTATGTCCTGCACATGGAGGTATATGCGATGTAGACACTTCTTTTTGTCTGCTGGAAGCACAAGCGTTGCCCCTCATAGTAAAACTCTTAGATGAAGAAATTGAAGCAACTGCTTATGAAGCAATTCAGACACTTTCCACATTGGTTCAAGATTTCCCCCAGAAAGGAGCCAATGTCTTGCATGATGCAGATGCCATAAAGCCTATAATAAATATTTTAAGTTGGGGAACAGATTCCCTCAAGGAAGAGGCACTGGGGCTCTTGGAGAAGGTTTTTCTGTCAAAGGATATGGTGGACATCTATGGTTCTCAAGCTAGGTACATCTTGGTTCCTTTAACTGGCAGGAGTGTTCATGATGATGGTCGTCCAGGGAGGAAGGTTGCAAAAGTTTTATCACTTCTTGAACGTTATTCGAAATCATCAACATCAATTATTCCGGGACTATTTTGATAAGGACAAATGTTATCAGGTTAGAGAAAAATGTTTAAGCCAATTACTTTAGTCTGATCTTTTCACTCTTCTAATCCTGGGAGAGTTCAGAGTAGCCATGAATCTTTACAATCATTGTTACCCAATCTCAGAAATTTTCTAGTATGGTTCATGTAGTTTATGTATATATGTTTTCTGATTCAAATTGCCCTTTGGCATGGTTTTACCTTGTGAATAACATTATTTGATTATTATCTGTTATTAGGTTAAAACTTCATGTAATGCAATATTGTGCACCTGATGTGATCTGTGGAAAGCACCCATTAGGCTGAATCTCAAGGGTATTTCCCACATTATGTTCCTACAAACTAGATAGATTAAGAAAAAAAGAAAGAAATAAATTTGTGTTTCTATTCACAAGTATTGGCTGCATTTTGATCTGCAAAAGTGTCTCCAGGCCATGTCGGTATTGATTAGCCGCCTTTATGTTAATCCTTGCATCTTTTTCTGTTATCTCTCATTTTCCAATTATCTGCTAGAAGTAGACAGGTCTTGTCTGAAAGTGAAACTTAACAATTCAAACAGTGATTTGCCTTGATTAAATAGTGCAGTTGAAGTACCTTCTCAAGGCTTTATGTTTATGAGGTTAACAGAAACCGGTTCTTATGCTCAATGCTTACATTTGATGAAATCCCAGATTTTTCATGAACTATAATCTTTTAAACCATGAGATGCTGATTATTTAATGGAAAAAGGAACCTTAATTTACCCTTTTGATCATTTCTTTTCTGTTCATCTTTTTAGCCAGCTAAACCACATGGCCTTGTTAGCAGCAATAACGACAATGCTCATTTAAGGTTCAAGGGGTTCCATTTAATGTGTTATCCCAGTGATGAAGAAATCTATAATTTTAAAATCTCTTCTTTATTGCTTGAATTATGCTACATATAGTCAAACTTTCTGATTCAAACATTGTTCCTTACCATATATAAATGGAGGCTACCTTTTCAAAAGGGTTCCCTCTTCTCTACTTTATTACTAGTACTAGCAATTTTACAAAGTGCTAGCTAGGAAATAATATTGTTCCTAACTTCCATGGAAATTAGTAATAGTAATTGGTTCACTTCACTAGCTTCTATTTCTAGAATAGTTGCATATCTATTAATGTTAGAGTAATAAAATTTATGTAAGAGATAGGAACAAGTTCCAACTTTTATTTGATTGGAATTATACAAAATATATTATGGTTTGAATCTGTCAAGGCCAAACAAACATGTATATGCATGTGTAAAAAAATGGGAAATGTGTATTATTAAATCTTATTGTATAGTAGTAACAAGTTAGAACTTAATTACTACATAACATAGAGAATTTATTTTATTTCTCCTAATCTAGATAAATTAAGAATTTGCTGAATGTTTGAGGAATGATGCAGCTATACCAATATATCTCCCCGCAATTTTTGTATATATATATAGCGGTCCCAATTTTGTGGTTAAACAAGAGAGAATCCCCTTCCCCACGCCAACTGCCAATACTGACCCTTCCATAAATAAAGAAGGGTTTACTTAGTTTGCCTTGTAATTAGAGTAGTGACACAATCTTCCCACCACCACAAGAAAAGTCTTATATAAAGCTTTCAATTATACCTTCATTAAAAGGGGTTATAATGGAAGTTGGCACCTAAAATGGATATGATTTTATAGAATTTATAACCTAAAAGGTATATTTAATTATAGAAGTTTTATTATCACAACCCTAGCGCCTCCCTCGGCCCTTCTCTCCTTGCAGTTTCTTAATTAGTATTTCGTACCTCAGTTGTTTATAATTTCATAAAATGGCTACATGATATAATTTTATAGAATTTATAACCTAATCAACAAGGGGTTGGATCAAGTGATAAGCGGTTTGTTCCAGCTTAAACAAGTCTCAGGTTCGAGACTTTGCGTACGCAGCTGCCCCTGTTGGGAGACTCACCCACTATAACCAGGTGCGTGACGCGGATCGGATCCGAATAGTCGGGACAAAGCCCTAGATACCGGATGAGATGCCAAAAAAATAGAATTTATAACCTAATAGGTATTTAATCATACTTAGAAGTACTATTATCACAACCCTAGTGCCTAGTGCCTTCTCCCCAGCCCTTCTCTCCTCCCAAGTTGCTTTGAGGTACCTCAAATGGCTATATGATATGATTTTATAGAATTTATAACCTAATAGGTATTTAATTTAATTATAGAAGTACTATTATCCATAGTTATTTGAATAGGACCGGAGATTGACCCGATGGAGGTCTCGGTTACTAGTATTACCTAATAGGTATTTAATTTGATTATAAAAGTACTATTAGCCATAGTTATTAGAATAGGGTCGGAGATTGACCCGATAGAGGTCTCGGGTTACTAGTACTACCTAATAGGTATTTAATTTAATTATAGAAGTACTAATATCCATAGTTATTAGAATAGGACCGGAGATTGACCCGATGGAGGTCTCGGGTTACTAGTACTATTATCCATAGTTATTAGAATAGGATCGGAGATTGACCCGATGGAGGTCTCGGGTTACTGGGTCAATGGTTCAACCGTTAGGTCAATGGATCAATTGCTAGTTTAATATTTATTATATATTTTTTTTTATATATATTAGACATTTATATTATTAAATATAATTCATTTTTATAAACTAACACAAGTTGAATACTTGGATTAGTGGTTAAAGTGTTTTACTTCACCTACATGACCAAAGTTCAAATCCTAACAAAAGTATTTAATTTTTAACATTGATTAAAACCGGTTCAACCACCGAGTCAATTAAATTAAAAACCATGACCAAAGTTCAAATCCTAACAAAAGTATTTAATTTTTTAACATTGATTAAAACCGGTTCAACCACCGAGTCAATTAAATTAAAAACCATTAAAAATCCACCGAATTGATTGGTTTTCACTGCGCCAATTGCATGTTTGGGTTAATACGTGAACCGGACCGATCCTATATCTGATTCAACCGATTGAATAGATAATCCGATTTGATTCTGGTAACTATGAGCCTTGGCCCTATTCTCCTTACGGTTTCTTAGTTTGTATCTCACTTACCTAAAATAGCTATAGGATATAATTTTATAGAATTTATAACCTAATAGGTATTTAATTATAGAATTACTATTATCACAACCCTAGCGCCTTCCCCTGACCCTTCTCTACTTCCAGTTTCTTAGTTCGCATCTAAGTTTTTCATATATTCCTTCCTTGGCTGTTATTGTCAAGGGAGAGGAGGAGACTGTGTTTAGTTTTCGTTTTTCACTTTTTGTTTAAGAATAAAGTCCCTAGATTGGTAGATCTATTAGGTTTGACTCTCTTGGTCTTTTGGATCTAGTGACTGGTGAGTTTGAACCAATTTTTTTATTTTCAGTTTGTTTTCTTAGCCAGTTTTTTATTTAGTCTAATCTCACAATAGATTGAGAATATTGTTACATGTATTGAGATGAAGAGCAAAATTTTGTTAATACCAACATCAAGAAATACATATTTTTATGACTTATGGCTAGTCGTGGAGGGTTTTGAATCAGTTACCTATACTCACTGGAGCGAAAGCGAGAGGGTGATGGGCATGATAAAGATTTATGACGAAGATTGAGACAGACAGTTCAAGTCACAAAACAAGATTTAGGTTTTTTGACACAGGGGATAAGTTGCAAAGTTTTGTGAGCGATGGAGGAAGATTATCTCAAATCTATTGTGATTTGTATCAGTTTCAATATCTATGTACTTGTACTCCCATTTTGATAAATGAAAGTTACTTTTTTCTTTTAAAAAAATTATAAAAGTATTATTTATAGATTTTTGTTATTGAACATCTCTTTGAGTAATTTCTTTACATGATAAAGACTTATTGATTTTATTCCTCATTATGATATGAATTGGGCATGCAACTGATGCAATGGGAATCTCTTTCCCTAGAGGTTATTGTAATAGATTGTTGTTAATTTTCTGCTTGTTTTCAAAAAAAAAAAATGGGTATATTGAAAATGGTATCTCTCATTTATTTTCAAAAGTGTGTTCATATATAGTTTTCAATACAAATCTCTTATCTAGCAAACATATTGGCTCTGATTAATCTGAAGTTAAACTATATCGAAAAGTTCTTCCCGTGTCTATATTTTGCATTAACAAAACTCGAACTTGATACTATAGAGAGATCAAATTCCTTACACTCGACTTAATGGGTACGTAATAATAAACATGTGTGTATTCTAGGAAAATAGAGAGCTTTCAAACATTATTGATAATATTATTATATAATAAAGTTGGGTAAAAGTTCCATTTTTCCCCCTGATCAACTCATACCATTTGGACGCTTTGCTCCATGAACTTCAATTTTGGACAAATTGCCCCCCGAACTATCAATTTCAGCCTCTATTGCCCCTCACTAACAGACCATTAGTCACGTGACTAACGATGCTGATGTGGCGTAGACTTAATGCCCTTTTTGCCCCTTAAACATGTACTGTTTAGACGTTTTGCCCCTTGAACTTTAATTTTGGATATTTTACCCCTTAAACTCTCAATTTTGGACTCTTTTTTCCCATCCGCCCGTATATATTAATAATTATATTTTTAAAATTCATTTTTATATATTTTAGAGAAGTTTAAGTAATTAAATAAAAATATTTATATTAGTTTTGAAATTTTAATTAACTTAATTATTAAAATTACTATTTTATTATTATCAATTATAAAAAATAATAATAAATGTGTAACAAAAGACATAATTTGTTATATTAAAATTTAATCAAACACATTTTATAGGAAAAAATGTATTTAGTGGGGCATGGCAGACTATTATAAAAAACTGCGGAGCAAGACGGTTGTATTGGCGGGACAAAACGTCTGAGAGGGATTAAAACGTCCAAAATTGAGAGTTTATGAGGTAAAATGTCCATTATAAAATTCATGGGGCAAAACGTCCAAACCTTACAAGTTTAGGAGGGGAGGGCATTAAGTCGTTCGACGTGGCACGCCACATCAGCGCCGTTACAGCGCCGCTAATCACGTGGGGTCACGTGACTAACGGTCTGTTAGTGAAGAGGCAATGAATGCTGAAATTAATAGTTCAGGGGACGATTTGTCCAAAATTGAATTTCAAAAACAAAGCATTCAGATAATATAAGTTCACAGGGGCAAAATGGAACTTTTGCAATAAAGTTGGAATCCAAAGCATCACAATATTAGAACTGATATGGACCATGAAATTTGATAAATAAATCTTAGGCTGTACTCTCAAGACTCTAGAGAAAGACAAATTTCTCTCTCTAACTCCCAATTTGATTCTTAAATTGTTATCCCTATCACAGAGAAAGAGAGGGTTAGATGATTTCGTGTAATGGTAATTTCTTGCCAACCAAAAATCTTTCTTCCTAAAATCTAGTGGCCCAAATCTTTAGCCTCTTACTCCACCAGGCAATGCATGCACCACCAAAACATATAAAACTATAGTAATAAAAACTTTGGATCAAGTTACTTGTAGATACTAGCATATTGAATAATATTATGTGATTATTAATAGCAGCCTCTAAATGTCAGTGCAATTGGTTGGATATTTGGTTAGAAGTTTGAGCATTAATAAAGACAGAGAAATGGTTTTAAGTTTGTTGAATTAACCTCATCAAAACAATGAAAGCAAAAGCAATCAGCAAAAGAAAAAGCCTCCAATTTTGACACGCAATTTCAACATTTTCTGAGAATTGAGATATATAGAAGATAGAAAGAACATAGAAAGAGAGTGTGAACTGTTGAGAGTTAGAGATGACTTTAGTTGAAAGTCAAAGGGGAGAAACTATTTAATTGTTTCATTCATATTATAGCTGTTACCAGCCATCTGACATATATAGCCCTTCCTTCTTTTTTTTTTTATTCCCTTAATTTGGGTCCTTTTAAGTTTTTTTCAGAGATTTCCAAGAATACCATTTATTGTCCTTTTAAACACAAGAATACCCTTAGCAAGGAAAGGGTATCCCCACAAAGGATGGGGATACCCTTAATTTGTGTTCCATTATGGTCTTCATTTGGTCTATCTATTGACTTTGTCTTTGGAGATGCTGGTGGACTGCCGACCTGAAATCTGTTCATTGAATTTTTTTTTTCCCTTTTTTAGTTTACAAAAAATTTCATTGGATTTTTAGGGCTTGTTCAAATTAGTACTTAAAAGTATAAATAATTTTAACAAAAAAAAGTAATAAATATCATGCAATTACGTACGTTATATATATATAGTAGTATTCACAAACAAAACCAATCTGATTTTTGTTCTCAAAAAAAAAAAACCAATCTGATTTTCAATAAAGAAAATAAATGTGGGAATATATATATATTGTAAAAACAAACGGATAAAAGCTAAATGCTTATTTTAGTCCCTCAATTATATTGAAGAGAATAAATCAGCCCATCATCTTTTATTTGAGACAATTTGACCTTCAATTATGTTCTCGAAACAATTTGATTCTCAAACTTTAACAATTTGATCTGAATTGGACGAAATTTAATTAGCACATGGTTACTGATGGATGGATTGAGGTGCTATAATATGGTCAAATTCCATCCATTTTGGGTTAAATTATCCAAAAACCAAATTTCGAGAGCCAAATCTCAAATAAAAGAGGATGAGTAATTACTTCATATTTATTCTTTAATTTGTGATAGTTAAAGGATCAAAATATACAGTAAACCAAAAAAAAAAGTTGAGATAATGGTTTTGGTAAATCAAACGAAGAATTAAAGCTCAAATATACGATCAAATAACAATGTATGAACACTAGCTATAAGGTAGATGTGTGTATTTATTATTACATTATTATAAGTAATTAAAATAGATCGCTAGAAAGATCCATACACATATATATGCCTCAAAAGAACAACCTATATATAAATTCGACAAACAATCACTATTACGTACTATTGAATTGACACCTATAGATCAAGTAAAATTAGTTCCAATATATCTTTATAAGCAAGCTTCAAATCCGATTATTTGTGAATGAATAAATTATGCATAAAAACTAAAAAGAATTACCCTTGTCATATATATATATATAGCTGGATTAATTTTGAATTTGTCGGGATTCAATGTTTCTAAATATATATAACTCGATTAATTTCGAATTTGTCGAGATTCAATATTTCTAGATATATATTGATAATTGACATAGTTCACCCCTTAAGAAAATGTTTGTAAAATATCAAGCGCGAAAATGCTAGCTAGTCAAGGAGTCAAGTTTGGAACTAATTAAAGCAAAAAGCAAAGTGAAAGCAGCAGGTAGCACAACTATATATATGAACAATTCAGAGACTGATACTGATCATAATCATGATGGGAAATTAAATGGGAAATTGACGGTTAATGGCAACTTGAAGTCAGCTTGGATTTTTAATTAGGGTTGAATCTTCAAAGATATCTTCCTTCTTTATTAGTAGAAGGGTTTGAGGCATTCAATCTTATATTATTGGCTGTTCCCCTCAATGGCTGGCTTTTTCTAATTTGTACCATATATATGCAGTGTTTAAGGGACCAAGTGTTAGACTTAGTCCTAAAATTACACTACATATTGATAAGAATGCCTTAGCTGTCGTCTGCTTGGACTTCCATAACCATTATACGTACCAACAATGAAAGCTAAAGCTAATTAATAAGGGAAGGGGGCTGGCAGCAGTTAATCAGTATAGTAGTACATTATCACCAATATCAGTTAGTCCCCAAGAGAAAAATGATTAGAATTCCCCACATGAATAAATTATGGATTAATTTCCTTGAAACAATTAATTGTCAAATTAATGCACATTTAAATATGTTTGGCACCTATGGAAAGTTGAAAAATGTACATAATTAAGAACAAGAAAATTAAAAACTAGTGCCGCCAAATGCCCTCCCCTATTTTATCATCTTCTACATGGGTAGGTTGTATCGGAGGTTCATCATACTAGCTCAGTACACTAAGAGGATTGTCATGGACCAAAGTTGCCAAAAGATCCACATATCTATCCCCCTCGCGATAAATATGCCGATTTTCCGCAATCCAACCATCTTGAATTATCTCATAACAATCAAGAAGAACCAAAGAAAAATGTACCTAGAGAACACTTTTCTCTAGTTTTTTTTTCTTTAGTTTTTTCAGTTTTCTCTTTTTTTTTCTTTAGTTTTTTCTGTTTTGCTCCTCTCCTCATTGGCTTTTATTGTCAAGGGGAGTGGGAGTTATTTTTTATTTCGTTATCTACTATTTCTTTTGTTTTAAAACAAAGTGTCATAGACCTGTTAATCTCTTTAGGTTATATATAAGTATTCAGATCTTAGATATTAGATGTTTGAGTCAGTTCAGTTTGCTTAGTTCATTGGTGTCTTTTGAATTTACAATAGATTGAGGATCATTTCACATCATATTGAGATATGTTTTTTTTTTTAATCTTTGGATCAATTAGAGAGGTTTTCGGATCACTTTCTATCATTTTTTTTGGATAATTAGTATTTTATTATCCTAAAAAAAACGATAGAAATTGATGATCTGAACCCTGATTGATCCAAAAATCACTTTCTATCATTGGTGAAAGCTTTTTGTTGAAAAAATTACACAGAAACGAAAATGAGGAGGTATTGCTCGTGCCAGAGACTTATGAGGAAGATTTGAAACTCTAAATTAATCAAATGATTCAGATCATGATAGTAGATCCAAATCAAGACGTTAATGAGGAAAATTATGTTCAGTCTATTGTAATTTATGGTATAATCCGTGAAATTTCATTTTTAGCAGGAATAAAAATTACATTTTCTAAAAAAAAGGCTAAATTAAAAAATTTAGTCAATTAACATGTAGGCGAGTTTTTGTTTTGGTCACCCAACTATGAAAAGTATCGATTTGGTTACTTAAGTCGATTTGGTTACTTAAGTTTGCAAAATTGAATATTTTGATCACTCAACTCTTAATCAGCTTGTGTGCCACGTACATATCATCCATCATGCAGCCTGGCATGATAACATGACATATTCTAAGATATCACCTGACATGATGATATGGCATGAAAATAAAATCAAATATGCCACGTGACATAGCCAAATCATTATGTTATGTGATTGAATGACCAAAATATTCAATATTACAAATATAAGTGACAAAAATATTACTTTTTATAGTTAAATGACCAAAATAGTAACTCACCTAAAGTTAATGATCATTTATGTGATTTACCCTTAAAAAAAAGTTCGGTATGTTGATGGCTAATATATATTTAATACATATTGAGTTAAATGAGATAACTTTAAGGCAAATTATATAATACACCGGTGGTGGAGTTTAGCAGACTACACAAGCGGGTCCTGAAGGGTGACATGTGTCCTCTAGGGACTAGATTAAAATATTTAAAACTTAATTAATTCAAAAAATGGACATGTGTCAACTCCACAGCCCGCTTGTAGAGTCCATAATTTACATCGCCGGTGTATCAAATAATTACCCTAACTTTATCTTAAACAATGTTTTGGATTTGAATCTCATGAAAAGAAAAAGGAGAATTTTATCCCATTAATTTGAGGTCTCGATTCAAGATTAAGGATATACAATATATTCGAAAATAATATAAGATCAAGCATATATACTTCAATCTTGATTTTGTGAATTTCTTAATTATAATATTAAGCTAATTTAGTTTGGGTGAGCAATGAGCTAGCTATAATATAAGTTTGTTCACCAACAATGATATAAATGCAAATAGTAGACATGTGTTAAGACTTAAGACCAAGCAAAAGTGGCAAAGTTGAAATTCGGTCCTTATAAGAAGGTCAAATAAAGGGATAATGATATGATGATATAATATAAAGTATGGAGAGTATTACTATATAAAAATACATAAAATTAAATGGGAAAATATATGGGCTAATTTCCCGGTTGGCAAATTCAATGCCACGACGGGTTAACAATTAAAAGTTCGTTGGGGTAGTTGCATCCTCCCATCTCTCTCACACTCCTTTATAAATCGCTCCCAACATCTTCCCACAATTGCAACTCCTCATTAAACTCTTTTTCCCACTCTTCAATTTCCTTGGGCCAATTCGAAAAAATCAAAACAAGTTCCAACTTTTCACCAAAATCCTCGAGTTTCTTGATTTTCACCAACTTTTTGTATCTGGGTTTTGTGTTTTATAGCCAAAAAGAACAGAGACACACATGGCAGCAGAGAGCAGGAATGCTGCTGAGCCTGTAAGGGTTCAAGCAGCTAATAATTCATCTGAAGAAGAAAGAAGATCATCAAACAATAATCTCCCAAACTTTCTTCTTTCAGTAAGGCTAAAATACGTGAAGCTTGGCTACCATTACTTAATTTCCAACGCCATGTATTTAATGCTTGTCCCTCTTCTCTGTATTGCTTCTGCTCATCTTTCAACGCTCACTTTCATCGATTTCGTTCAATTATGGGACCAACTCAAGTTCAATCTCGTCTCAGTAACCCTATGTTCAGGTCTTTTAGTTTTCTTGGGGACCCTTTATTACACAAGCCGCCCCAGGAAAGTCTACCTAGTGGATTTCGCTTGTTACAAGCCAGAAGCTGATCGAACATGCACCAGGGAGATTTTCATGGAGAGATCTGGGTTAACCGGGAGTTTTACAGAAGAAAACTTGGCTTTTCAAAAGAAAATCCTTGAGAGGTCTGGTTTAGGGCAAAAGACTTATTTGCCAGAGGCTGTTTTGAGGGTTCCACCTAACCCTTGCATGGCGGAGGCAAGGAAAGAGGCTGAGATGGTGATGTTTGGAGCCATTGATGAACTCTTGGCGAAAACTGGTGTTAAGGCTAAGGATATTGGGATTCTTATAGTGAATTGTAGCTTGTTTAATCCTACACCATCTTTATCCGCCATGGTTGTTAATAGATATAAGCTTAGAGGGAACATTATGAGCTATAATCTTGGTGGAATGGGTTGCAGTGCAGGGCTAATTTCTATTGACCTTGCTAAACAGATGCTGCAGGTATGTTATAGATTGAACTTTGCTTTTTTCTCTTATTTTAGTTTGTTCATTAATTAGTTTGCTATCATATGCATAAATTTTAACTATGTGAAAAAGTTGATCCACTTTCGCTTATAGGAATAAATATGAATCTGAATTTAGGATATTGTATGTCAACATAGAGTACCCCACATGACTCGATTTTGGATTAGTCAAGATTTAACGTGATTATCTTGAAACTTAGTAGGGCTAAAGAAATTGTATTATGTTAAGAAAAATTTATACAGATGGGGCTATATATCAGAGGTGAGCACATGTGCTCGAGCTGGTATATTAGGTGAACCATATTAAAGGATGGTCGCAGCCCTGCAGGTGATTTATTAGGCCAACAGAGAACTGACTCAAAATTCAAAATAATAAATTCAATTAAATAGAAAAAGTTCCTACTAAGTTCCAGCTGTTGGGGGTCCAGATTTTGGACCACCCAATTGGAATGTGTGGCAGGGTACGTAAGCTAGTTTCCACTAATATCATTAAATTAGATTTTAATTAATGATCCAAAAAAAGAAAAGTTATGTAGTAATTTTATTTGGCTAAGAATAATCTTTTCATTTTCCAAAATGAATTTGCAATTGCTTGTCCTTGATGATGAAATATGTTTTTTTTTTTGGGTTCCAACAGGTTCACCCCAACTCTTATGCATTAGTTGTAAGCATGGAGAACATAACTCTCAACTGGTACTTCGGCAACGACCGATCAATGCTTGTCTCAAACTGTCTCTTCCGTATGGGAGGCGCCGCCATCCTTCTCTCCAACCGCTCCTCCGACCGCCGCCGCTCCAAGTACCAACTCATCCACACCGTCCGTACCCACAAAGGCGCCGACGACAGATGCTACAACTGTGTCTTCCAACGTGAGGACGACACCAAAAGAATCGGCGTTTCCCTCTCCAAAGACCTCATGGCCGTCGCCGGAGAAGCCTTGAAAACAAACATCACCACTTTGGGTCCATTAGTTCTCCCCATGTCGGAACAACTCCTGTTTTTCTTAACTTTGGTCGCAAGAAAAGTCTTGAAAATGAAGATCAAACCCTACATCCCAGATTTCAAGTTGGCGTTCGAGCATTTTTGCATTCATGCAGGAGGAAGAGCCGTGTTGGATGAACTCGAGAAGAATCTTGATTTGACAGAGTGGCATATGGAGCCGTCGAGAATGACTCTTTACAGATTTGGCAACACTTCAAGCAGTTCTTTATGGTACGAATTAGCTTATTCTGAAGCTAAAGGAAGAATTAGAAGAGGTGATCGAACATGGCAGATTGCTTTTGGGTCAGGATTCAAGTGTAACAGTGCAGTTTGGAAGGCCTTAAGAACTATCAATCCAGCTAAGGAGAAGAGTCCTTGGATTGATGAGATTGATCAGTTTCCTGTTCATGTGCCTAGGGTGGCAGCTGTTGGTTCTTCTTCTTCATAAAAATTAAAAACCAATATCATTTTCATTCAAGGAAAGAGAGAGATAAGAGGAACATAAATTTAGTCAATTATTTATTACTATGATTTATTTTATACATGTTTAATGTGTGTTATAATTTGAATGTTTAATTCCAAGTTAAAGACAAGTACAACACACTCATTTGATCATATTTTTTTTTCTCCTTTTTCCCAATTTTTTCTTTAGTGTTAAAACAATTGATTTGATCAATGTAATTTTTAGACACAATGTTGCTTATATTATTAATAATCACATTTTATTATTCTTAATTTGAACCTATATATAATACATGTAGAATGATCAAATAACATTATCTGACCAATGACCATATTGAGTTTTGATTAATTCGGACTTGAGATATACAGTAGATTCCAAGCTCAAATAATATTGTTGATAGCCTTAATAATTATATAACTCATATATATGCTTAAGCAATCAATCTTTTAAATGATGTCAGTGTCAACATATATAATTTAGTATGTTTATTTCTAAACAAGTCAATTGAGCTAGAGTGTAGCTAATGAACAAAGAAAAAATGTACTATTTTAAAACAAGTTGAAGAATTGAAGACCCCATTTGGGTACAATATATATTGCAAGAAATCCATGGTTGTTAATCTAACAATTTGGGTCAAAGAAATTTTGCAGCCGATTGGAACCTATTGAGTTCAGAAAATTAGTGCTGTTTTGGCCTTTGAATGTAGAACAAAAAATGAGAAAATGGGTACACCAAAACCTGACTTAACTTGACCTATTCCTATACGTACCCTTTTTTTTTTTGTTTCCTTGTGAAGTTTGTTGAAGTCAAAATGAAATTCAATTCTTAGAACAATATTGCATTTCCCTACGTTTTGAAAATGATTACGTGATAGAATTAACAACATTATTAATTACGTATTTTCATATGATCTAATCAAGAATATATTTGCATTCATTACTCCTAATTCCCAACTACTCCAACTCCAATAAGATCAATGAGGCTTCTATTGCAATTTTCAGTATTTAGAGGATAATTTATGTCATAATTACAAACCTTCATAAACATGCTTGCTTGCTACTAGTACTTTCTAGAAAGGATCAAAGGAACAAAACAAACAAACAAGGGAAAGCAAAACAAGAAAAGAAGAAAAAGTTTGGGCTTTACAAAAAGATTGAATAAATACAAGGCTAACTAATTTTCTCCATGAATCAATACTTGAAGTTTGTGAAGCCCAATAGCCCATATATATGCAGCAAGGCCCAAGGAAAGGGAAACCCACTAATAATTCACCAAGGATTGGGCCTAACTCACGTGTATTACTCATTTTTAATTTAAATTTGTTATGAATTGGCCCACAATGTAGCTGGGCTTCCAAGTGATTTTACCTATATATCATATGTATCTAGAGAAATTGAAATTCCTTCCCAAAGTAACTTTTCTTGGGTATTTTTCTCCAAACTCACCACCTGACCCAATTATTCAATATTTAGTTATATCGGATTCTAGTTAAGAGAAATTATTTGAATTCTTATTTTCTTCGCTCATAATTGAACATACGGCATTTGGCCTAGTGGTAAAGTACTGGACTCTTAGCCTATCTGAACCATGGGTCTTGGGTTCAACTCTCACGAAATGTGATTTGGTTGTAAGTAGTTTATTTATCACGAAATGTGAGTTTAGTTTGTAGTTTATTTATAATATAGTTTCTAGCATAGATGATATTATCCCTATTTCAATTTGTAAATAGGGAAGCCAATCTCTAGCACTACTAGAAATTTATGCCTTTAGCGACATACGTAAAATGTCGCAAAAGGGCCAAAATATGTCGCAGATTGGTATTTGCGACAAAAACTGCACGTCGCGAACCTGGTCGTATCAGAGTGTGTCGCTAATGCTCAACTACGACGCGCATGTCGCAAATACTACGTTTTTGCGACTATCTTTATGGAGTCGCAGTTGGCATTCATAATGTCGCAAATAGGGGTTAGGCACGACAAATCTGCTCGTCGTAAGCCGTCGCAAACCATAGTTAAGTATGTCGCAATTGGTTATGCTATTTGTCGCGACATGTCGCAATTGAGAATAAGATTCATCGCAATTGTGTCATTTTCACGTCGCTGGTTGTCGCATATAGGAAATATGCTTGTCGCAATTATGTGAAGCGTTGATCGCAGTATGTCGCTGATAAATATTTGTTTGTCGCGAATAACTCCTTAGTACGTTGCCAATTTTTTTATATTCATCGCAATTATATATATAATTATGTCGCAAATAGAAAGTGTGTGCGTCGTAAATGCTAGCATTAAAACACAGTGCTCACAACTTGTACAATTCACATATATCATAATAAAATCCATAAAAACCATACTGCATATGGTTTCATCAGAATACATATCCAATAAGACTAATTCATCAATAGCAAGGACACAAAATATATGTTCGTCCTATATCAATATCCAGCTCCAAATGGCAAATTATATACCTGAAGCTATAAAATCAATGTTTCTAGTTATGATCAGGTGTTAACCAACTTCAAAAGATAAAATATATACCTGAAACTATTAAATCAATGTTTGTAGCTATGATCAGGTGTCAAAAAGAATCTATAATGGTAACTAGCTAGTCCTAATAGCATCCAAATTAGCGCAAGTCTTCCATATCATCATCATCATCACCACCATCACAATCAACATTCCTTTCAATATCATTTTGTTGTAATGATGATGGGGGGTCTGCTATATTTGCTCTAGATGCACTATCAAAAGGACGATCGCCTAGAAAATTCAACATACCAGGCAGCAGAGAGGTGAGTGTACCGGGAAGTGCTTCTGTTGCCCACTTGAATCGAAACTAAGAAATTCACTTGAATCGAAACGGAAAAGGTAAAGAACCGTGTGGTAGATCCTAGGGTTTCGGAAAGATTGAATCGAAAATGTTCGACAATTTTCAAATCAGAATAATGCTGCTTCAGATTCAAAGTGGAATAATCCTGCTTCAGATTTAAAAAAGAAAAAAAAAGGTAAAAAGCAACAGAACCTCAGGATTATTGAATAACTAACCTATATATATTTGAACATAGTACAACCAGAGATAAGAACATAATCCAGTACAAGCAAAAGCAGAATAAAAAGCAACAGAACCTCAGGATTGAATCCGCCCAGTCAAAAGCCACAATGATAGAAACCAACCAAGCACAAGCAGAACAATAGGACAGAAAGGAAACTCGTTGCATAAACTCCAAGACTCAACTTACACATACATAAAACTCGATGCATGTGCTTATACTTTATTTACCACATATATTTTTAAGTTGCTAATGCTAGTATGCTACCACTAGTTTTTAAAAAATGTAATAATATATAGTCCTTAATATTATGTCCATATACGCTTTAATTTAATTAGGGCATATATATTACTAATCATGAACAAAAAACTAATTTAATTAAGCAAGGCAAGACTCATTCTTCTTCCACAAGAAGAGTGAGATGAGAGTGTGGGACATTGATTTTTTTGTCGTGTTTGTAGAGTTTCATGCACGACAAGGAGAGAGAGAGAAGCAAAATTATAAGTACATGACTAGAGGTTTAGAAAGTTTTTTTTTTGGAGATTAAACAAATGTTAGATTTTTTAATTCCCTCAATCATGTTCAATCTGTCTTCCATACAAAATATCCAACCACAAAGCAAAATCTAAATTAGCTGAGTGTTGTTAACTGTTGTGGACAGTTTAACTTTAAACAAAAACAAAAAGAAAATAAAAATAAAATAAAAACAGAGGAAACAACTAAACACAGCCCTCACTCCTGGTACATATTTACCTTCAAAAGCAGCCAATTTACCTGGTGAGACCAAGGGAACTAGCAATCACCTTAAAGTGTCTACTTATCTCAAATTCAACCCAGAAAAATCAGAAATTCCAAATTAACAGGCTCAGAAAAAGTTTTAGCTTTAAAACCGCATAATCATCTATTTAAATCTCCATGTGCAATCTTCTAATTAAAAAACATTCCAATTCTCAACATCTCTCTCATGATCAAATGCTCAACAGCAGTACTATCATATCATATCATATCCACAATAGAATGCACTAATAATTGTCAGAGAAACATTCTAACCAATTAACTTTGAATTAATGCCCTTTGAGCCATGAGAATGATGACACATAGCACACATGTATACAAACATCAAAGACATGCATGCAAGCCTGCAAATGAGCACATGACCAAACAAGGATGCTCATGCACAATACAGAATAAACATTAAGAGATCATGGTGATCAGAGCTCAAATTAACAAAAATAATATAAACTTAGCGTCCTTAGAAACTCCTATACTACAGTCATTTTTTTAAATTTTGATCCACATAAAGAGAAAAAAAGAAAAAGAAGAAAAAAAAGGGGTTATCCACGTTTGCTCAAGGGAAAAAGAAATCAAATGGAAGTCCATGAGTCGATAGGCCCAAGTCCACCAAAATAAATGTTGACGAATCCAAAGCTTCATTTCTTTCAAGTTTCGCCCAAAAAGGGAATTTTTTTTTGGTAAGCCCAAAAAGGAACTTATAACTAATGCAAATTAATCCACGATTCTAAAAAACGTGATAGTAGTACTAATTTTATGAAGGATTTTTTGTACAAATTGAGTATCGTATTCATAGTAAAGATGAATTTCTGGATTTAAAGAAGATTTTCTATAATTTCTGGTTTTTTTTTGTTTGGTTTGCGGGAAAGAGATGAAAGATGATTTTTACTTACAGAGCGAGCAATCTGAGAAGCAGTCAAAAAGTCCATTGGACCAATCGGCCATTATTGTTGAACCAACACAACCCAAGTACCAGCTCCTGCAGCAGCAAAATAACGTTCCACCTGAACTGCTCGTCGCACCCTAACCAACAGAGATGAAAGTATCTATAAGAAGAGGAGAGGAGAGGAGACGAGCGAGAGCCTTTGTTTTTTAATGGGTTTCTATGAAAATCTGAGTATTTAATTAATGGGTTCTTCTTTTAAAGGTGAATCTATGAAAATTTGGCCATGGTTTGGCCGAATTAGCAAAGAGGAGGAAGAGATGCCGTGAAATTTTGACCGGAGACTTGGGTGGGGATGAGGTGCGGCGCTGGGAGTTGAAGACAAAAAGGAGTGAAAATGAGTTAGGTTTTACGGTGAACTAGTGAAAGGGATTATTATGTTAGGGTTATTTTCTCAACTGAGACATACACTTATTCGCTTTTGCGACACAGTGTACGTCGCAGTTGGATAAAATTTTTAACAATCTTTAAATAAAATTAATTGTATGTCGCTTGACCGTCGCAAAGTATGTCGCATATATGTATCATTTTAACCCGCATAAGAAATTATCATTTGCGACAAGAAAATGTATGTCGCATAGATTCCCGCGCACCAAAATTATTTCCCGCCAAGGCATTTGCGACTTCTAATGCGACAAACAAAAATTTTATCGCAAGTATGTCGCTTATGTTGTCGCACTTGCCACAAGTTGCATATGATTTCCAGAATCTTATGTCTGTCGCAAGTGTGTCGCAAAGTTAGTCGCAGAAAGCACTTTATATATGCGACGTATTTGTATGTCGCAATTGTCGTACGTCGCTATAACCGGCATAGATTTCTAGTAGTGTAGAAATTATGTGGTGCATGACTATTTCTCCCAACGTTTATGACCTCTAACAAACTTGAACATACTACTTTGTTTAAAGGACATCGAGTTTCTTATACTGGACTTACCATGCATTGGTTTTTCTCATCACTTGGTGCTCCAATAACGATTTTCCTTTTGTCGGTTGAATTTCTTCAAGCTTTATAATATCTTCAAACTGACTAACTGCCCGCCTTCATTACCTCATTTATATAAGTTGAAAAAGGGGAAATGTAAAAGAAAAAAGATGTATAAGGCTGAAGAGATCGAGTTTGTGATAGTAATGTATAGGCTTCAAGCCTCCAACCAAATTTGATAAAAGTGGTTACAACTTACAAGTTTCAACAATGTGGATGCAACAAGAGAAATTAATACTTCGATTAATTAAGATGCGTAGCACGTGAAACGCACATGATTAGTTCATGTATGTATGTGTAAAATTAGTCAAATGTGTAATATTTGTGGGAGTTGATGGTGGTATATAACTTCATTAAGCTAGTTAAAAAGATCAAATCGGGGAAGAACCAAGTTTTGATGATATTATATATTCGATGGGCCGACGTCAATTATGATTTATAACGATGAAAATTGCTAATTTAAAGATCATCTTTTATTTAAGTCATGAACTCACAAATTTAGTCACATATATAAATTCCAAGTAAGCAAATTTTTTTTTTTTGTGAAACCAATTAGTAAGCAAATTTCAAACATTAATAATTTTAGAATAATGTCTGATATAGTAGCACATTTTCATACTATTGAACTTATATATACTCCCTCTGTCTTATAATATAAGTTCCCTTTTAGAAGCTTTCTTTGTCCCAATTTATAAGTCCATTTATTAATTCCACATATTTTTTAGCTATTTCCAAAACTATCATTGGTAGTTAAGAGGATGAGTAGGAGGAGAGAGAATTAGTGGGGAAAAAGAACAAGGGTAAAAATAGAAGATAAAAGTAAAAGTACTGTCATAATTAATTTTCTTAATTTTGATGATATAGTTAAAAGGGACTTATATAATTGGACAGAGGGAGTATTTAATAATTTCTCCAAATCTGTGAGCTATAAAGTGGAAGTTTTTAGATGGACAACTAGTAACTAGAATTATTGTAGTAGTAGAATTTAGTACTTTTAAAAGAGGCACCAACTTGGTATTGTGAACTAATTAATCATTAATCACTAACCTACTACTCAAATTTAAATTTATATCGGTATAGCTAATAGTATTAATTAAGAATTTTGTTAACGGGCGTTTCATATATGCACTAATAACTTTCAATTTTTGGTTTTCAGAAAAAGTAGAATATGAAAATGGTACCTTAAAGGATGCAGGACTTATTAATTATAAGGTTTTGTTTAGTACCCGGTCGACATTCGATAACTGCATTAGACTCTAACCATAATATGGAGTCGAGTCGCGTTGGAGTTCAAATGAACAGAAATTTAGGGAAGTCAATTGTTAGTTTATTCTGGAAACAAACCTTATAATTATAATATTTAGGATATTTATTTTGGATAATTATTTGATACACTGACAGTATAAAATTTATTTGAACTCCATATAAGCGGGTTAAGGAGTTGACACATACCTATTTTCTAAATTAATTATGTTTTTAAAATTTAAAACTATTCCCTAAAGACACATGTCAACCCTTAAACCCCAACGTATAATCTGTTAAACTCCACCGACAATGTATTCTATAATAATCCTTGTGCCAAATAAAAAAGTAAACTTTGGAACTAACATTTTGGAGAGACATGTAACCAGGGGCGGATCTTGATAAGTAAATTTGAGGAGGCCAATTTAAATTATCGTATGAAAAATAAAGTTCTGGAGGGCCAAGTTAGAAATTTGTGAGTGAAATACATGTAAATATATGTAGCACAAGGGGCTTTTCTAAACTTTTGGGGGGCAATGGCCCCCTCATACTACATGAAAATTCGTCCCTGCATGTAATATTTCTCTTAAAGAAATTTATATTCATTTTCAAATTTCAACCTAAAAAAAAAAAATTTATAATCATCTAATAACTAAACCCACATGTACCTTAAAAAAAATCTAACTGCCCACAATTATTATCTTCCAATAAAGTCAAGGGAAAGATTTTTATCGTGTCCTGTCCCCCATTCAAGTTTTGCTTCTTTTTCCTTCAAGTCTTATAACAGCAGGAAGTAGTAGTACTGTATTTTTAATGGTACTCTCGCTGGTAGGGAGCCTTTTCCTACTTATATATGTCCCCTACTATATATGGTTGCTGCAAAAGTTTTGCAAATATACAGTACACTTAAAAGGAAGAGCATGCCTTTAAGCTCCTCTATGTACAAATATATATTATATTGTCGAATTTGTAACCTTATATTCAATATGTATTAATTATTTTCATCAGTATACGGTTTAGGGAAAAAAACATGCAATGAGTTTTCCTACTAATGATCATATAAATCGAAATTTACCTACAGAGATGTCGAGTTTTAATACTTTCTTCTGTTGATGTGTGTGTGTGTCTATATATATATATAAAATTTTTTTTACAATACCTTAAATTAATTTGTACTTGAATAACATATTTTTCAATTTTCAATGGGTCGGATTTTTTTGCCCACTTTTTCACAGTTTGTGTTTTGTTATTATTGTATGTATATGTATGTGTATGTATATATGCATGTAGACTTGCAGGCATTTAAGTGTACAGTTATGTAAAAAAAAAGTGTTTTAGTTTTTAATTTGGTACTATAAGTGTAAGTATTGGTTTTAAATTTCTTTAAAGGACATGATCTAAAATTAATTTTCAGTACTATAAGCTCAACTTTAATGTCTTTCTTTTCTTTATAAATGTTCTGTTTGATTTTTTCATGATTGATATCTTTATCATAATGTAATTCATTAATTGTATCAATTAGTACACTCGTATTAATTAAAAGAAGAAAGTTACTATAAAGAGAAAAAAAAAACTTTATAAACGAAGATGACAAATGTTAAAATGGGGTAGGTGATTTCCATCCCATATATATAGAGGAAAAATATACAGCTAGCTTAATTAGATGAAAATTATCCAAAGATATTTAAAGTTGGAGTGTTAATTCTATTAGGATCATCCTAAAAAATGGTGGTTTTAGGATTCCACTAAGATGATGCCACCTAATCAAATCTAATCAAATTTTAATCATCATTAAATCCTAATTTACACCCTACCACACCTAATTAAATTTTTATTAATTACTTAATTTCATCTTAACCTTAGTAAAAATTGAATAATTTTTTTTAAAAATTTTATTTTTAACTTACTTCTTTTTTTTACTTGCACTGTGACTTTTTTTGATAAATTTTATTAACTTTTTTTGCCTTAATGACTTTTTATTTTTCACATTAACATTGGTTTTGGATGTGAAATAGATTTTTTTTCTTTACTAGTGGCAAATTAATTTGATTAGTTTAGAACAAATCCAAATTAAGTTGTGAGAAAAATAAGTTATTTAAAAAAAAAGACTAGAAAATCAAGATATATAAATTCTTGATGATGATTTAATTAGGTGTGGTAGGGTGTAAATTAGAATTTGATGATGATTCAAAAATTTGATAAGATTTGATTAGATGGCACCATCCTAGTGGAATCCTAAAACCACACCATTTTAGGATGATTCTAATAGAATTTAATCTCTTAAAGTTGTGAACATTGTTCGAATTAAATGGTCACTTTCTTTCTGACTAAGTGAGCTGGTGATCTGATGATCTCTAGAATACTAGAATTGATCACATGGAACTCCCATTATTTTTCAGATACGTACAGTGTATAATTTGCAAGGCTGAATTTATATCCTTGTTTGATAATTAATGCTCAACGAACAAAATTTTAACCATGAAATTGACGTTATATACTTTTGCTTTCTGGTGAAAGAAAAAAGTTTGACATTACTGATTGGCTACCGGAAAAATTGTGCATATAAACGAAATTCTGTTGTGACTTGTGAGGACCGAATGAGGAAGGAAACTGGAAACAGAATTAAACTTGAGTTTGATGTCCATTTTACTCGGATTTATATGGAGAATATATATAGATATAAAAGCATAGTTAATAATTTTGAATAAAATATTTAGAAGTAATTACTTAAATCTTTTGATTTTTTATATATTGTCTCAACAGTATATAATTGAATTAGGAAAAAGATAGAAAAATGTTACGAGGTCTGTACTAAAAAATATAACACTTGCACTTTTTATAATGGTAGAAATTTATTATAGAAAAAAAAATTACAACCATGCAATCAGGTTTGATGACCTTGAAACACTAAGGGGTCGTTTGGCATCGTTTTCGTTTTTCTGTTTTTTGTTTTTGTTGCGCTGTCAATTTTTGAAAACAAAAACATGTTTGGATATACAATTTGATTGTATGTTTTTAAATAAATAAAGTTTAAAAAAATGGTTATAAAGCATGCCTGAGTTACTGTTCATCATTGTGCTTCTGTGTTCGGAAGTGTTTTGGAAAAACATGAAAACACAAAATTATTGCTTCCACTTTTTTCCAAAACACTACTTCTATTTCCAAAATTTTTGAAAACAGAAACAGTCTGCCAAACATGTTTTTACTGTTTTGTTTCCAAAAACAGAAAATTAGCAACAGAAAACAAAAACGATGTCAAACGAGCTATGTTTTATACCGTAAATTTACACTTTTTTATGCTTTTTTGACCCGACTATGTTTTATACCGTGAATTTGCATATCTCAAAACATTAAAAAAATATATTTTTGTATCTAAACACCTAATAAATCCTTATATTTTGTACATATTATTCTTTAGTGTTATTTAGTATGTGTAACCTCTAAAAAAACTGTATATAAGATTTTAGACAATTTTATCAACAATATATAATGTCACTTGCGACATGACAACAAAACATTCGATCTCTTTCACCAAAAGAAAAAGAAAAAAAAAAACATTCGATCGGTTTATTATTATTTTTTTAAGGAAACATATCTTTAGATATACCTAGAGATTATTATGATATTAATATTATGATATACTACTCCTTAAATTATTTTTTTTCACGAATACTTCTTAAAATTTAGAATAGAATAATTTATGATAGATTTGGCTTTGACGATTGTTCGTTATTGATTTGTTTTTCTTAGACTTCATAATATTTTTATTTATAAATTAAAAACTATAGTCTATATAAAGGATATTTCAATTAACAAGATATAACAATAGTAATTAATTTAATTCCAATGCAGTGAAATTCTTTTATTTTTTCTAAAAAATAATGTAATTTTCATTATATAAATGAAATTACAAAATAGGTACTAGACTTTACAATAGATTAAAAAAAGTATTCATCATTCGCACGCGTTTAGATCTTGATCTCGCTTTACGACCCGAGCCATCTTGATGATTTAGAGTCTCAAACCTTCTTCATAAGTCTCTAGTACGTGCGACACCTCTTCGCTCTCGTTTATGTGTAATCCAACCAACTAAAAACTTTCAAAAGCAACACAAATTAAGTTGAGTAATTCGAGAACCCGCTTGATTAACCTGTAAAGTAAAATCATGTCAAAACTAAGATGAACTATCTTCAATCTTTGTAAACTTGGAGACACACTGACTGTACCTAACAAATTGACTGACTCAAACTCAACAAACTGATTTAAAAACTCAAATAACCCAATCTATAGATCCGGGGAGATTATTCTGAACAAAGGAAATAGTAAAGAAAACAAGATATGAAATCAATCTCCTCTCCTCCCCTTAAATGATAAGAGGAGGAGTATACAAAAAACTTGGAAGAAGACTAAGAACTTAGGGAGAGAAAAAGAGAGGGGGCGGCTAGGGTTTTAATTTATTACTAAATTCTTTTACGTTAATTAATTGTAAAATACTTGTGTTTAATACAAATATACTTCTACATGGGAATTCTTAGCTCAACTGGTAGGTGTACTGTATCTGAACCGTATAAGTTCTTAGAATTCTAATCCCATTACATGCATGCAAAACTATACGTGGGCTTTGTGTCCTTTTATTGTGTGGGATTAGTCATGTCTTTGGACAAAAAAATAATAATAATAATAAAAATATGGGATTCATGTCACGTTGGTCTAACATTGAATGTTCTTCGGTTGGTAGTTGATTGCTTATTAATTATAGTAGTTGTCTAACTCTCTTTTTCTTTCCCCCCTGCCTATAAATTTCATAAGACAATGTCTTTATAGTATACCAAGGGCGCGGGAATTATTAAATTTTCCGTTTCAGCTTTGCCAAAACCCTTACTCTCCATTATTCCATAGCCTCCGACTTTTCTGCAATCATCATGATGAATGATCATGAAAAGCCAAAAATCCCAGATCAGAAAAACGAAACAAGAACATCATCAATATCTAGTCTTTCACTTTCTGTTAGACTCAAATATGTGAAGCTTGGTTACCATTACTTAGTCACCAACGCTTTCTATCTCATCGTTGTACCTCTCTTCATCATCATCTTGACTCATCTTTCAACTTTTACAATCGAAGATTTCATTCAATTGAGTGCAAATCTTAAGTTCAGTTATTTAACAACATGTTTGATGACAATTTCTGTTGTTTTCTTAGCCACCTTTTACTACATGAGTCGCCCAAGAAATGTTTACCTAGTGAATTTCGCATGTTACAAGCCAGGAAAGGGTCAAATGGTGAGTAAAGAACTATTCATGCAATTATCTGCAGGAAATAAATGCTTCACCGAAGAAAGTTTGGCGTTTCAAAAGAAAATCCTGGAAAGATCAGGGTTTGGGCAATTAACATATGCCCCGGAATCATTGATGCAAGTCCCTGCAAAGCAAACTATGGAGGAGGCAAGGAAGGAGACAGAAACAGTCATTTTTGGCGCGGTCGATGAGCTCTTGGCGAAAACAGGGTTGAACCCTAGAGATATAGGGATTCTCGTGGTGAATAGCAGTTTGTTCAACCCTACACCTTCCCTCTCAGCCGCCATTGTCAACCATTACAAGCTTAGAGGCAACATTCTGAGCTATAATCTTGGTGGCATGGGTTGCAGTGCTGGGCTTATCTCCATAGACCTTGCCAAACATCTTTTACAGGTTTCTAATTAATACTACTCTTTTATTTCATAAACTTACAAACTTAGAAAGGGTAATAATTAAATCAATTTGTTAAATATTGAAGAATGAAAAAGAAAAAAAAGAATCCAATAAGTTACCTATATATATTAATTGTTCTAACCCTTATATCTTAGTATGGAAATATTAATGTAACCTTCATAACTATATACGTACAACTATAATTTTAATGGGCTCCAAATGTTGGCCATAAATAAAAGAAAAGTTTGGCCAACTAAGAACATAAAGTTGAAACAGAGTATTTATTTAGTACTAGTATTTCTTTAAAGATGATATTTAATTCAAAAATTGACGTGTAAGATTTATTGTATGTATAGGTGAACCGGAATTCATATGCTTTGGTGGTTAGTACCGAGAACTTGACATACAATTGGTATTTCGGAAACAATCGACCAATGCTTGTTACGAACACCCTATTTCGTGTTGGTGGGGCTGCAATTCTTCTATCAAATAGGCCATCCGATCGACGTCGTTCCAAGTACGAACTTGTTCACACCCTTCGTACTCACAAAGGAGCCGATGACAAGAGTTACAATTGTGTGTTCCAACAGGAAGACGAATTCAAGAAAGTAGGCGTTTCATTATCGAAAGAACTCATGGTTGTCGCAGGAGAAGCCCTAAAAGCAAACATCACGACACTAGGACCTTTGGTTCTTCCTTTGTCTGAGCAACTCCTATTTTTCGCGACTTTAGTGGCGCGAAAAGTCTTGAAAATGAAGATAAAACCCTACATTCCTGATTTTAAGTTGGCGTTCGAGCATTTTTGCATTCATGCAGGAGGGAGAGCGGTGTTAGATGAATTGGAGAAAAGTTTGGACTTGACTCAATGGCACATGGAGCCTTCAAGGATGACTCTTTACAGGTTTGGCAATACGTCGAGCAGTTCTTTGTGGTATGAATTGGCTTACTCGGAAGCCAAAGGGAGAATCAAGAAACGTGATAGGATATGGCAAATTGGGTTCGGATCAGGATTCAAATGCAATAGTGCTGTTTGGCGTGCAGTCAAGACAATCAATCCAACCATGGAGAAGAATCCTTGGATGGATGAAATTGAGAAATTTCCTGTTCAAGTCCCTCAAGTTGCACACATTACTTATTAAAAACTTAATCGCGTTAATTAGGAATTGAAATGATCGATGCTATAGCTGCTTAATTATCTATATTATTTATTATGCACGCAGTATGAATGTTTAATATGTCAAATCAAATGGGATTTTGCCCATTGGATTCTAGCTAGCTAGGATTATATATTGTAGGGCAAGAATTTAAGAAAACTTAACAATCGTGGTGAGGCGCCCATGATGATCAGTATGTACGTATATGTAGCACATGATCACTATATGTATCATCCTTTTTCCAAGATTATAATTAATTAAGCTTGCCAGATCCATAGCACCTCCCATATATATCATTGTCATGTGCCTTATTTAACGCCGTATGACTTGCAATACGTATATCCTCGACTCATGATAGGAATTACTAAGGACACAAATGAGTGAATAGTCAAGCAACCGGTGGTACCAGTCTGAATTATTGGCACATGAGAGTAAGAACACATTATGCGGGATTTTGTGCCAGACAAATTAGACCTGTAGCAAAACTCTTTTTTTTTTATCCATATCCATTTCCCCCCACGATTGGGACTTGGGAGGTGGTAAAAACAAAAACTAGAACCGGTATGTCGGTATGGAAATTTTGAGAAAACCGAGGAAGCCATACCAATTTCGAATTTTCGTCGCCATTTTTTACAAGTTCAAACTAGAGGTACTTATGGGTTGAGCCGGACTTTGTTCACTAGTTGTACAATATATGCTTGTCCAAGCTCGGCCCGGTCCGAAGAACGGGTCTCAATATTTGTCCAAGGTCCATCCATATTTTTAAACACATATCCAAGGCTCGTAGCTTGCCCATATTTATTTTTTAAAATAAAATAATAATTAAAATTTATAATTAAACTAATTTAAACATTAAAATTTATATATATTTTAATAACAAATTAAATCAAAATAAATTGTGATAAAAAGATTAAATTTTAATAAAGTTTATAATTAATGTAATAAATATAGATTATTCAATTTTATTATGTATAAATATAATTATTTAATTACATTATATTATTTATATATAATACGGGTCGGGCCGGGCCGGGCTTAGGCCTAAAACACCAAAACCAAGGCTTGGTCCATTTTTTAATTGGGCCCATATTTCTTCATCCAAGGCCCGACTTTCGGACTTTAAATTTTTGCCCAAACCCTCCCATTTTTCGGGCAAGCCTTCGGGCTTGGGCGGGTATCTGGGCCCTTGAGCAGGTCTAGTTCAGACGTGCAATTGAAAATTTTAGAAATTCAACGACTAATTTGTCCCTTTTTTTACAAATTCAATGGCCAATATGTCTATTAAGCCATAATTAATTAAGCTTGCTAGATAGCACCTTCAAGCCTCTTTAATTTAAACATTATGGAGCATGCTCTTTGCATTACTCCATGCAAATTGAAAGATGGGCATATGACTTTTATCGTTTTCATGCTTATAATTATTAATGATGTCAATTTGATTTTTTTTGGTATATTAGACTACAATGTGACTTAATGCAACGTATTAGGTGAGAAGTTGAAAGCTAGAGTTAAATTAATACATAAGACAACTTGTTATTTGTAGTTTGGCATTGCAGTTTTTAAAAAATTTGAATTTCTTTTTACATATATACACAAAATCTCCGAACCCGATAGTCATATTGCATTTCGACTAATTTGAGTTGAATAATGTCTTGAATCCCAAAATGAAAGAAAAATTAAAAAGGTATCCATATTCATTTTCACCCCAAATCTTGGAAAACATTTTTATACGTATAATATGATATTGGGAAACTTGGGAAGTGGTAAAAACAAAAACTAGAACCGGCATGGCAATTTTGAGAAAACCGAGGAATTAAGGGATGCAACTGCCAAGTCCATGTCATGATAGTTCAATTTTCTCGTCATGGCTGTCCCGACCTCCGACAAGCACAGAGCCGTACCCAACATTTACTTTGACTATATATCTTCTGCCATTCCCTAAAACTTTGATATTATTGTGATGGGGATAGTACCGTTAGATTGCTAAGAATTTATTGTCTGTGGGACTGAGCGGTAGGAAATGCATGCCTCAGCCATGCTCTTTTGCCTAAAGCCCCGCCGAATCCAGCCGATACATACCCCCTCATGTGTGAGTCCCAATCAAACTGTATTTAGTTTTATCTTGACAATAATTAGTTTGTGTAAACGTCTTTGTCCAAATTAATCTCAAGGTGAGGGGGGAAAATGAAAGCAAAGCTTTGACAAAGTAAATGCTGAAATCTCAAATTGGGGTCCAATCTTTTAAAAAAATTTCAATTAATTAAGGTCCCCAATTTTGAAAACGGTGAAATAAGTTTCTGAGCTTTTCAAGTAAAGCTAAATAAGTCCTCAACGTGGCTTGTCAGCCACACGCGCCGTTAATTTAAACTATATAGATATATACTTTGTCTCCGGTGGTTTAAAGTTTGGGATTTCTTGCAAGAGGTTTAAGGTTAAATCCTGGGATGGGAAAGATGGGATTTGAAATAGAAGAGAGCTACCTCCTATTATATAATCCATTTAAATATTATGTTCATGAGTAAAAAAAAATATAGATATATACTTCATTTTCTGATCTTATTGTTTTGACATGAGATGAAACTTGATAGCAGCTGGATAGAATACATATATTAATTTCCGGGTCCAATTACACACTCAATTCTGAACATTTTGTCCAAGGTCAAATCCACATCAAATACTCTAGCCCAGACAACTCTAAAATATTTACGTGTCCCAATTTGATCGAGTTTTTACTTTCTATCTACCTTAATTACTTACCTCGGTAGATTATCAGAGGTTGGTGAGTCCATAACTGAAGGTAATTACTATTAATTAATGGATGTGTGGTGAATATAGTGTAAATGGTAAGAAATTAAGGAGAGCTGTGTCAATGTAATTTATATAAGACGAAACTCAGAGTGGCCGTCCAAAAGATTAGCAGATGAGTAAATCATGTCTAAGAAAGACATTGCAAAAAGGAAAACAGAAAATTATGGTGTCCTTGAAAATTAAAACCAAAGGAAGATAGGGAAAATTTGAAGAAAGCCGCGTGCCTAGTAGCGGCCAATTAACTTGTGCTGGTAATTATAGTTATTACACTATACCTAGAGTACTGCAAAAAAAAGATAAATTTGTTTGTTGAGTAATTATGGTTGTGGGTGTGTTTTTGATTTTGTTTCATGGTGTGAATGTGTTAATAATTCATTTTGTCGTGTCAGAAGGCTATAAAAGTAAGAACAAAAACAGGGGAGGGACAGATCAAAACCTTAACTATATTCCAAAAACAGACACCACCTCTAGATTAATTTAGAGCTATAACAAGTCTCGAGTTGCAATGTTTTATGGCTATGTATAATTGTAAGTAGGTGTAAGCATTTCCTACAATTGTAAAGGAAAAATCATATATAGATGATCCAAAGAAGAAGTATATTAATATAATTTAATTTGATTCATTTATACATTGTTGTTCACATGGTTTGGTCATGTGAATCATGAACATTAAACTCTATATATAATATAGCACCAGTTACAGGGAACAGAAACGTTGGAGTCCGTCTCCTATAGGCTCATATACAAGGTGAATACTGATGTTTTTTATTGCTCATCAACAAAGGAAGCGGGATTAGGAGTTGTAATTCGAGATAGTAGAGGGTTGATAGTAGTGAGTGCTTCAAGGAGATTGAGTTTTGTTTCTAGCTCTTTGTATGCTGAGGTCCATGCCATACTTTTCGGTTTTGAGTTGGCACTAGAACATAACATTATGAACTGCATATTTGAAAGTGATTGTCTTATTGCGGTGTTGGAGATTGTAAAGAGGTCTTCGGTGGAATGGGAAGGTGCTTGTTTGATTTTTGAAATTCGGGAGTTGATGTCTCTTTTTGATAGTTGTTCTATGGTTCATATTCATAGAGAGACTAATATTTTAGCACATAGGTTAGCTCAGATCGAGTTTGATTGTGTGTGGTGCAGTAGTTTGCCTTCTGACATTTGTAACCCGGATTTACCAAATTAATGAAATGAATTCAATTATTCTCAAAAAAAAAAAATCTCTATATATAATATATTGTATATATATTGGTCCTGGTCCTAAATTAATTAAGGGTAATCATTTGATACACCGGCGGTGTAAATTTTGGACTCCACAAGCGGGTTGTAGAGTTGACACATGTCCATTTTTTTTAATTAATTAAGTTTTAAATATTTCAATCTAGTCCCTAGAGGACACATGTCACCCTTCAAGACCCGCTTGTATAGTCTGCTAAACTCCACCACCGATGTATTATATAATTTGCCATTAATTAATTCCCTTTATTTGTTTCGGTTCTACATAAACCACACGGTTGGCAGTTGAGTGCCTATAGTTTTAAGTACTTTTCAACTCCTTTTTCTTCACTTTCCCTCCATACCAAGCATGGCCCTATAAATTGGATAAACTAGAAAGTTTATCCATACTCAAAACGGCAAGCCTAGGAACAAGTACCCTTTTCTTAAATTTTTTCAAATATTCCAATTCCTTCCCACTGACAACATAGCCCTCCAAAATCTGCAATCATGAAGAATAATCAAAACTTGGTTCAAGCTGTACCAGCTGAAACAAGAACATCTAGTTACTCTCTTTCTGTTAAACTCAAATATGTAAAGCTTGGTTACCATTATTTGGTGTCCAATGCTTTATACCTCATGTTTGTGCCCTTGTTTTGCATTACTTTGACTCATCTTTCTTCATATACAATTGAAGATTTCACTCAATTAAGGGACAACATGAGGTTGAATTATGTAACAATGTGGGTGTTGTCAGTTTCTATTGTTTTCTTAACTACCCTTTACTTCAAAAGCCGACCGCGAAAAGTTTACCTAGTGAACTTCTCATGTTACAAGCCTGAAAAGGATCAAATGCTAAGTAAAGAGCGTTTCATGCAGTTGTCTGCCAAAATTGGGAGTTTTACGGAAGAAAGTTTGGCAATGCAAAAGAAAGTATTGGAAAGATCAGGGTATGGTCAAAGGACATATGCTCCAAAAGCCTTGATGTGTGTCCCTCACAACCAATGCATGGCAGAGGCAAGAAAAGAGACCGAGACTGTTATGTTCGGAGCAATCGATGAGCTCTTGGCGAAAACAGGAGTGAAGCCTAGAGATATAGGGATTCTTGTGGTGAATAGTAGTATGTTCAATCCGACACCTTCACTCTCAGCCGCCATTGTGAATCATTACAAGCTTAGAGGCAACATTTTGAGCTACAATCTTGGTGGCATGGGTTGCAGTGCTGGCCTCATCTCTATTGACCTTGCAAAACATCTTTTACAGGTTTCTTGATTGCTTTCTCTGTCTTCCTTCTTTAAACATAAACTTAATTCATGATAATATCATTCATATATATCAAATAGGGCTTATTAGCCATTTTTCCCACTGAATTATGGGGCCAAGGACACTTGCCCCCCCTAAATTGAAATCGAGACAATTTGTCCTTGAACTTCCTAAATTCAGGACAATTTGCCCCTCCATCAGCGGTAAAATGTCTTGAATTTGGAAATTCATGAGGCTAAATGTCATGATTTGAAGTTCAGGGGGCAAACGTTCTTGACGCAATAATTCAGAGAGCAAAAAGGCTAATAAGTCGATCAAATAGTAGTGTAATTGCTAACTTTGTTCACATATAGGTGCAACGCAATTCATATGCTTTGGTAGTAAGCACGGAGAACATCACATGCAATTGGTATTTCGGAAACAACCGCTCAATGCTCGTCACAAACTGTCTATTCCGAGTAGGTGGAGCTGCAATTCTTCTATCAAATCGATCAAGTGATCGGCGACGTTCAAAGTATGAACTAATTCACACCCTTCGCACCCATAAAGGCGCCGACGACAAGAGTTACAACTGCATAATGCAAGAAGAAGATGAAGTGAAGAAAGTAGGCATTAGAATCTCAAAAGAACTTATGTCAGTAGCCGGAGAGGCCCTAAAATCCAATATCACAACGCTAGGTCCATTGGTTCTCCCCTTGTCAGAGCAACTCTTATTTTTTGTTACTTTAGTTGCAAGAAAAGTGTTGAAAATGAAGATCAAACCCTACATTCCAGATTTTAAGTTGGCATTCGAGCATTTCTGCATTCATGCAGGAGGGAGAGCCGTGTTAGATGAATTGGAGAAAAGCTTGGACTTGACTAAATGGCACATGGAGCCAAACAGGATGACTCTTTACAGATTTGGGAATACTTCGAGCAGCTCGTTGTGGTATGAATTGGCTTACTCGGAAGCCAAAGGAAGAATCAAGAAATGTGACAAAGTTTGGCAAATTGGATTTGGATCGGGATTTAAGTGTAATAGTGCTGTTTGGCGTGCCTTGAAAACAATCAATCCAGACATGGAAAAGAATCCATGGATGGATGAAATTCATGAATTTCCAGTTGAAGTTCCTCTAGTGGCACCTATTGTTTATTGAGTGACAATGTTGTACAAGTAGATGTTTAATGAGTTTGTCATGTTAAATCAATGAATGAATAATTATATTTTACTTAGTAAAATCTCTAAAAAGTATTGTAAAATATTTTGGTATTTCTTTCGGATATTAATTTGTAAATTATTTGTTCAAATTGATGTTATACATTCTTCCTTCCTCTGTTCTGTTCTGTTCTGTTCTACTTAGCGGTTTCTATCCTCTGTTTTCTCTTGGAATTTAATTATGTACCCTCATGTTTTTTTTTGGATATTAATAAAACATTATACTATTTAATTATTTTTAGGAATAAAATTCATGCTCGAAAATTGAATAATCAGGATTCACTATTTTTTTATTGGGCTTTTGTCTCTCTCCTTAATCCTTAACAGAATGTCGAGGGGTTATATAAAACTCCAATTTTATAGAGAGGATATAAAACTCCAAGTGAACTTTATAATTAGAGATATAATTAGAGATGGTAGAATGGGCGGGCGGCACGAAGCCCAACACGGCCCAGTCCATTATGTGCCGTGCTGGCACGATCCATATTATATTTTTAGTGGGTTGTGCCAGCACGGTCCATTAGTCATGAACGGGCTGGGCAGTCTTTTGGTGGCACATGGGCTAGCACGGCACGGCCCACGTGCCGGCACAGCACGACTCACGTGCCGACGCAACACGATCCATTTTTAATGTTAAAAATTATGATTATATAATATATTATAATATAATTATTAAATTTTAATTTAATTTTCTACAATTTATTGTATTACATCGATTTAAATATAAATAATAAGATAATAGAAATGATATAACATCAATAAATGGAAGATAATTTAATAATAAAAAAGAAAAAAATATATTATGGACTCGTGTGCCAGCCCATGTGTCGGCACGGCACGACCCATTGTGGGTTACAGGCCGTGTTGGGTTTGACTTTTAAAAAATATAGATTGGCACGGCATGACCCATATTATAAAATGGACTAGTACGGCACAACCCACTTATATATGGGCTACTCATTTTATGGGCGTACCAGCCCAGCCCGCCCATTTTGCCATCTCTATTTATAATAATAGTTAGATGCGTTCTTTGATATATTTACACAGCTAGTGCTTTAGAACAATATTTTGATAGGAATTAAATGGATTTGATTTTTTTTTAGGGATTAAATGGATTTGATTTTGATTTTATTAAACTTTTTTAATATGCAAGCTCTAAATTTTGAGGATACATATACTGCCTGCCAGGTTTTTTTTAGGTAAAATCTGGATTTCATTTTAAAAAAAAATCAATGATCGGGATTATCTCGGATACATATATATAAAATATGATTTTAGGCTGCTTTGCAAGATAATTAAGGGAATTTTTCAGATAATGGATGATCTTTTTTCTGATTACATTCGCAAAGTCAATTTGGTTATGATCATTTTTTTTAAGAATTTGGTTATCGTTAATTATTATAATATATATATTTAATTCTCCTTGGTTTTCATTTGATAGAATTTGATTGTCTCGGGCGAACATGCTACCAGCAGGAATCGGATGAGTTGTTTTTTCGTTGGACAATTTTATTAATGTGTTGACATTTTAGAGGTGCAATGCAACCAACGATTGGATTAAGTGATAAACGGTTTATTCCAATTTAAGTAGTTTCAAAACTTTATGTATGCATCGGCTCCCGTTAATAGAGTCACCTACCAAAATTAAATACACAATACGAATCGAATCCAAATTAATCAAAGTAAAACTCCAAATACCGAATGGGGTAAAAAAAAACATTCTAAGGGTGCATTTTGACCTCAAATTCTTTACTCCTTTCTACTGTATATCTAAAAACTTGAATTTGATTGGTTTTCATGATCATTAATCCAAACATTTACCATTATTGTTTTTGTTGGCCCATTTTTTTTAATAAATTTCGTAAGAATTTGTGACACATCATTGAGTAGTTTTAATATTTGTTTTTCACCAAAAAAAAATACTCTTCCGATTTAAATAATAAATAATTTTTCTTTCTTAATGTTGGCCAAAAAAAAATTCGTTCTTTCTCCCCATAGGAAACTAAGCTATTTTTTGTTGTAATAATACCAATGAAATGCAAATGCCATAAAATCATGATTACTACATGTGTGTACGATCATGAAGTCCATTGCCAGCTTACTTCTTTATTCTAAAACTTTTTTTTCAAAAAAAATAATTACATCAATTTAATTAATCTTTATTCTTATAATTATTCTTATAAAACCATTTAAAACATTTTTTAGAATTCAATCCATTTAAAACTTTTAAACTTAGGCTATGTAATATCTTTTATGAGCAATATCATTTGAATAGATATTTATATTTTTATTGTGAAAAGGTAGAATATGTATTTATTGGATTCCATTATTGGGTTGAGTGGAATAAGTTCAATATCCCTTAGACAGGGTCCGGTTCCCCTCCATTACACCCTCCCTCCAGTACAATCCAATACCATGTTAGATTAAAGACACTTGTAAAATTTATTTTTAATGGTCTAGATTAAATCTTTTATTAATCTTCCCAACTCCATTACCTTACATAATTTTTCCCTAATGCTCTTATTCATCTTCCCAGAATCCCCCCTCCGCCCTCCCTCTCTCCAACTTTCTCTCTCATCAAAATTGATTAAAAATCCTTTTGTTAATCTTCCCCAACTCTATTACCTTACATATAATTTTCCACTAATTACTTTACTGTCAAAAAAAATCCCCTAATGCTCTATCCATCTTCCCATAATACTTCTCTCCCTCTGCAACTTTCTCTCATCAAAACAATTTAAAAATTTTTTGAATCGGAAAAGACAATCCCTTTTAACAATTCTTTCAATTGGAAAAGACTATATTGTTAGAGTTTTTTTTAATCAAATCAACATCTTTCCAAAATCATGGATTAAAACCTTTATTCTTTGATTTTATTAACATGTTGAAAAATCATAATATGATTTTGGCTGGGGATAATTTCCTATAAAATCTGGTATTAGGGTGAAATCTTTTGAAAAACAATTGTTTTAGCAAATGCAATATGGAAGGAGGATCATACATAAAAGAAGATAAAGGACGAGGTTTGAACTTTGAAATAATATTGCGACGTCCATGGACCATGGACTATGGAGCCGGAGAAGAATTAAGAGAGAAAAATTAGGTAAGGTTACATACAAGGGAGAGGATTAAGAGAAGAGCTAATCTAAACCATTAAAAATGGATTTTACACGTGTCTTTAATCTAACATGGTATTGGATTGTAATGGAGGGAGGGTGTAATGGATGGGAGCTGAACCCCCTTAGACATGTGTTGAAAGAGTTTCTCCACATTTGGGATCCAACGTGACTCAGTTCCTGATTGATAAAGACCTAATGTGATTACCAAATATTGATTAATACCAAAAAATTAAGTACCCAATGTAACCGCTAGGAAACGCTATTCCTCCTGTTTGTTTATAATCTAATTCAGAAATTCTCTAACTAATCCCTAATCAAAGCACTAAGACGATGAATTGATGCATTAGCTAAGTTGATCAAATCAATGATTATGGCATGAGCATCCAATGTTCGCACTCGATCACTCTATACCCCTGCCAGCATCATTTTAATATATTTAACTTCACTTTCTATTCTTCTTTTAAACATATTTTATACATAAAATTATATATTACATAAAAATTATATATATATATATATGAGGGAAAGTAACAAAAATTACAGTGAAAAAATTAGATAGCCCAAGACCAGGCTACTTCGAAAACATCAGCTGCAAGCAACGATGTGAGTTCCTATGGTGGAGTGGTGAAGATATGTAGACCTGATGAAAGATGATCAAAATTTGTGATCATCCAGTCAGCACTTATATTAGCTTCCCGATAAACAGAAGCATATAGTAAAGAAAAAAAAAAAGCTATATATAAGTAGAAGCATACATTATCATAGTAATTATACTTTTTATATATAAATATATTGTCTCCATGAATTTGTTACAATTTAATTTATTTAATTTCAGGCCTCAAAAAAATTAGTTAATCTCAATTTAAAAACAAAGAACCGTGGTAGTTTATGTGACATCTGGTCCTACAATTTTATTTTATAATATATATATTGACTTATACTCTTTTTTTAAATGATTCTTTTGGTACA
>AWUE01015815.1:0-62189 GCA_001974825.2 Corchorus olitorius | reverse complement strand
GTAAAAAAAAATGAAACACTCCATCAATTTTTTTAAAATAATTGAGAAAAAAAAAAGAGAAAATGCCAGGTGGCATATCTCTTTAACCTCTTTTTTTTTTAGAAGGATACAATGTTCGAATCTCATTAACAAACATAACAACTAACAAAAGCCAACATAAATCTGCACAAAACCCACACGCATCTAATATGGATGGGACTTGAACCTGAGACCTCGTGGTCCAAGAAGCATATACCTTACTATTGAGGCAAATGTTAACCTCCTTTAGAATAGTATTAATGTACTTAGGATTAAGGGAAAGATTTGTTTTGAGAAATCAAATCTTTTGATTAATGTGTTTGGCAAGTTAATTAGTGATATAAATGGTCAGTTTTCCACATTGTTGGGTAATTTGGCCATTTATATCGAAAAAATTATATTGGATCGACCTAATTAATCTATTAATTATGATAATTTTTTTAAAAATTATACAATACACTGTAAGTGTAGTTTAGCAGACTACACATACTAGGGCTGTGCATAGGTCGGTCTCAACCGAGAAACCGACCGAAACCGGTGACAAAACGGTTGAGGCGAGGCGGGTAGGTCGGTTTAACGGTTAATTCGGTCCTTAAAACGGTTTAAATGGTTTTAGCGGTCGGTGGCGGTTTCAAAGATATGAAACCGAAACCGACCGAGAAACCGACGTCTTAAACGACGTCGTTTTGCCTATATATAATCTGATATAATATATATATTTTAGTTTTTAGTTTTATATTATATATATATATATAACTAAATACTAATAACTTAATACTTAAATTCGAAAAATATATAAAGGTTTGAAAAACGGAAATATATTCTTAATTTCTTACCTTTTCTCTCTCTCTTTTTTCTCCATTTTCCCTCGACTTTCTCTCTCTATTTTGCCTCTCTCACCATACACCGTCCTTCCCCTGTTTTTCCGGTGAGCCGTCGCCGGAAATTCACTCCACTTCTTCCTTTAACGTTTCTGCTGTCTGGTAAGTCTTCTTCTTCTTCCTTTCTTGTTTTTTCAATGTCAAAATCAAGTTTGGGTTTTGAAGAAAACCCAAAACTCTACTGTTTTTTCTACTTTCTCTCCATCCATGCAAGAAATAAAAAAATCTTTGAATACTTGACTAATTTTTCCCAAATTTTGATAGGAAAAGTCTTAAAACATCGGTTTTAGGGATTCAAAGAAATGGAAAACCCTAATGATAATGGGGGTGGCGACGACAATGATTCCAATGAAGGTAAATACTCAAAATTAGTTAAATTTAAATTTCTTAGCATTATTTATGGATGATTCTGTTGAAAAATGAAACCCTAATTTAATTTTAGGGTTAAAACTGAATCACAATTTGGGGGTTTCTACTTATTTGCTTTGTGGAATTGAATGGAATTATGTGTTACAGTCTTATGCTCTGTTTTTGTATACTTATTGGTTTTGATAGCATTTAGTCATTTACTGAGTTTTTTTGAATTGGAAACTATGAAGTTTAGGTGCTAACTGTTAAGTGTTAAGTGAGTGTCATGATGATTGCAAGTCTGCTTTATAAGAAAAAACTATTTTTCTTGACAGCATTGTGATTGAGGTTATGGGAGCAGGGAAACTGTTGGATTGTTGATTAATGCAGCTGTTAGTGTAGGTACCGAGTCAGGTCTTCCATAATATTTATACCGAGTCATATAAGTTCATTAAGAGCTGCAATTTTTGTCACATTTATTCCTCCTTTTATATATACTTTTTGGAATGTATGCGAGTGTCCCCAAAGAGACTGTTACTTCATAAATTTGGCTGTCCTGTACACTAGGAATTATGCAAGCTCAGTATGAGTTAATAAGTTTTATTGGGTTATGTTGCTATGAAGTTCATTTTTGAGGATGTTAAAACTGTTATAGTTTTCCAGATTCTCTACTTGCTACCTATAGCTTTTGCATTACTGTTTGAAGTTGAACTTTGAAAAGAATGGAGCAGGAATGCTTTTTGTGGTTTCTGATCTATTCTTTAGCAAGTTAAAGTACATGTTATAACATACTGATGACTTTTAGTAGCATAACTGAATGCTTCTATGCTGATTAAGGAATAACATGTTTATGTTTTGCTAAGCTTAACAGGCAGAAAAATGAAAATCTACTTCAATTAGTTTGCCTATTTCTGCTTTGACTTGTTATAATTAATGATTCTCACACATTTTGCTCTTATATAGTTTGACATATTCCTTTCTCACACATTCTGACCACCTTCCTCTATACTTGATACAAATCCAGTTAATAATCATAGGCTTTACAGATTCTGCAGGTTTGAAAATAGGCAATTAGTACTACTGAAATTTCACATATCAGGCCTATTAGTTTCTGCAGACTGCAATTCTATTTAATATTTATAAGTGATCACTACATTCTGTTTAAGATATAGTACTATATATATCATCTGCTTTAAATCTGTGTTGTGTAATAACTATTCTACATTCTGTTTTTGCTTGTTCAGTTGAGAGTCATCATTCAAGCTCAGGCACCGATGTTGGTGGTGGAGAGGAGGTTGCTGGGCCTGCAGTTCCTCCCACACGAACTCAAGAGAGTAGAAGAAAACCTGCAAAGTCTTCCAAAAGGCCGCCACTTGCACCAAAACCTCCTGCTACAAAAAAAGATAAGTGTTGGTCAAAGGTATGGAAACATTTCACCAAATTTAATGCGCCTGATGGTAGTAAGAAAGCTAGGTGCAATTACTGCGATAAAGTTTATTGTACTGATGGTAAACTTAATGGAACTAGTAACTTAAATGGCCATGTTAAGACTTGCAAGGCAATGCCTAGTGGTGCTAATGTAGACTTGAACCAAGCTGAATTGGTATTTAAAAGTGGGGAAGATGGGGAAGGGTCTGTTAGTACATGGAAATTTAATTCTGATGCTATTAGGAAAAGTATTGCAAAGATGATTATTCTTGATGAGTTACCATTTAGGTTTGTTGAAGAGAAAGGGTTTATAGAATTTCTAGCCACTGCATGTCCTAGGTTTAAAGTTCCTTCAAGGTGGACTGTTACCAGGGATTGTATGCAAATTTATCAAGATGAGAAATTGGCACTTAGAAAGGAATTTGCTGCCATAAAAGGAAGGGTTTGTATAACAACTGATAGTTGGAGTTCAGTTCAAAGAAATAATTATATGGTCTTGACTGCACATTTTGTGGATCAAAATTGGATTTTGCACAAGAAGATCATAAATTTTTTTCCCATTAGGGGTGAATTCATGGGAAAAGCTATTGATAAATGTTTAAGGGATTGGGGTTTGTTGGATAGATTGATGACCATAACAGTAGACAATGCTACTAACAACGATGTTGCTTTGTCTTATATAAGGAAGAAGCAAGGTGATGAAGCTACTAGTGTATTGGGTGGGAAGTACCTACACATGAGATGTGTAGCCCATATTTTGAATTTGGTGGTTAATGATGGTCTTAAGGTAATGGGTGGTCCTGTTGACAAAATTAGGGATAGTGTGAGGTACATTAGGAATTCTAATATGAGGCTTGCAAAGTTTAGAGAATTGGCTACAAAACTAAAGGTTAAAGCAAAGGTTGGGTTGTTAGGTGATGTTGCCACAAGGTGGAATTCCACCTTTATGATGTTGGACCGTGCGCAAGAGTATGCAAAGGTGTTTGAGGCTTATGAAGATGAAGACTCCAATTTCAGGGCAGAATTGGAGGCATCACCATGTAAGGGCCCTCCGACAAGGACAGATTGGGAAAAGGCTAGGAAGTTAAACTTCTTCTTGAAGAAGTTCTACCGGCTGACCATGAAAGTTTCAGGTACAATTCTGTTTTTCAATTCTGTGTTGAAGTTTCTGTTTTACTTTTCAATTGCATTTTTGTGTTGAAGTTTCTGTTTTACTTCTGTTTTGCATTTCTGTGTTGAAGTTTCTGTTTTGCATTTCAATTTTGTTTAGTGTTTTGCATTTTTCAATTCTGTTTTTCAATTCTGTTTTGCATTTTTCAATTCTGTTTTGCATTTTTCAATTAGTTTTTGAATTCTGTTTTGCATTTAACTCACTTATTTTTTTCTAGGTTCAACTTATGTCACTGCAAACACGTTCCTTCAAGACATTTGCTCCATTTATGTGGCAATGAAGGAGATGGAAAAGAATACGGATACTGATGTCAGTGGCATGGCAAGTCGAATGAAGGAAAAGTTTGAGAAATATTGGGGTTCGATGGAGAAGATTAACATTCTTCTATATGTTGCAGCTGTTTTGGATCCGATGAAGAAGATGAAATTTGTGGAGTTTTGCTTGACCAAGATGTACCCATTGCAAAATGCTCAAGTCTCTTACATGGCGTCCAAAGTAAGTGATGCAACTGTTGATCTCTTTGAAGACTATAGAAGGCTAATGGAGCCAGATAGAATGGAGACTACCCCAGCTGTTCAAGCTACTGCCTCCTCTTCCCATAAAAATATGGACATGTTGGATGATGATGATGTCCTAAATGAGTTCAAACAGTCATTGGACAGTGGCAAGGAAGACCACCAATCTGAGCTTGATAAGTACTTGAAAGAGGATACAGAACCTGTCGGGAAAGGGCATGAATTCGATGTACTGTGTTGGTGGAAAGTGAATAGCCACATGTTTCCTGTCCTTTCTGCTCTTGCAAGGGATGTTTTGACAATCCCAATTTCCACGGTCGCTTCCGAATCTGCATTCTCCACGGGTGGAAGGGTTTTAGACGCCTTTAGGAGTTGTATGGTCCCATCAATTGTCCAAGCATTAATCTGCACTCAAGACTGGCTACGTGGTAGACCTTCACAATTGGATCTAATTGTTGATGTAGATGTAGAAGACCAAGAAAAGTTCGAGGAGATTGCTCTAGGTATTTATTTCAAATTTTCAATATTATTTTTTTCTTTATTGCTTTAGGTTAATTATATATATTTACTGAATTTTTTTGTTTAATGCTTTGCTTGCTTAGATGGATCCAAGAAGTCCTTGGATCCAATAATTGATGCTTGAGGTGGAAATAACAAAGGGCTTTGAAGTATGGACTGCATCATTGAAGGTAATTGCATTTACAATTGAATTGATCATTCATGCTTGCAATTTGCATAATTGCATTTGCATTTACAGTATGCAGTTTGTACTTGTAGTTCAGTAATCAGTATGTTGTTGGCTTGTTGCTGTTCCCTGCTGGAGCTTGAATCTGCTTGTGCTTGACACTTGACAGGACTGCTGGACTGGAATCTTGCTGCCTTGGCCTTGCAATGCTTGCTGCTGCTGCATGATTGGAAATTCTTGCTGACTTGCTGTGCTGAGAATTGAGATGCTATCTTACTTCATAGCTCATGTTATATATTAGATTAGTGGTAGATAATTAGTACTAGATAATATATATAGATGGTTTAGATTTTAGGCTTGATGCAAATTGGTTGTAAACTGTAAAGTTGGAATGTTGCATCATGCTAACTGCCTAATGCCTATCTCTGCTGCCTGCTTGGTATTTTTGATATTGCAGGTTTTTTTGTAAGTGTTTTTGTGCAGCCTAACTTAGGTATATATCATATGATCATGATGAATTGATGTATGATGATGATAGATTAGATAGAAATGATTTCCAATGGTGAAATGGAATTGGATTGGAAGTGCAAATATCAGGAATTGTATAGGGCTATAGGCTAGCTACATCTTTTGTAAATGACAATATGACATGAAATTAGTGGAGCAATTTATTTATTTTCAATGCTCTGATTTCTGAATGTATAGTCTACTACCAAGTACCAATTGATGAATTGAAATGATTGAATTAGTGATTTCTGTTTTGCATTTCGGTTCCAACCGAGAACCGACCGAAACTGCCACAACCGAACAATCTCGGTTTCTAACGGTTTCTTCACCTTCTCGGTCGGTTTCGGTTAGGCATAATTTCCCTCGGTTAATTCGGTTTGGTTTATAAAACCGACCGACCTAACCGTAACCGACCCGTTGCACAGCCCTAACACATACGAGGGTTAAAGGTTGAGATGTTTCCTTTAGGGAATAATTTTTAAAATTAAATACAAAATTAATTAAATAATGGGGTATGTGTCAACACCTTAACCTGCTTGTAAAGTCTAAATCTTACATTGAAAGCATATTGTATTGTCATCTTAATTTCAAGGGTTCATATATGATACACCGGCGGTGGAGTGCACAAGCGGGTCTTGGAATGTGACATGTGTCCCCTAAGGACTAGATTGAAATATTTAAAATTTAATTAATTCAGAAAATGGACATGTGTCAACTCCACACCCTGCTTGTGGAGTCCAAAATTCACACCGTCGGTTTATCAAATAATTACCCTAATTTTAATTACTAATATCGTGGCAAGTGACAACGCGTTACAATCATTAATTAAACACTTTTTTTTTGGTCGAAAAGGTACTTGTATTAACTAAGAAAATGTTCTAAACATTACATGTCCTGCTACATCAAGTAGTAACAAATCTTTAACAAAATAAGGAGGATTAGCAAAAGTTTTAAAAGCTTCCTCTAAACTATTACAAGGCATGCTGCTGCCAAACTTTGCCATAGCATCTGCACAACTATTGCCTTCTCGGTAGACATGCTGCACTCTAGTATCTTCAAATCGGCTAAGCAATAATATGCATTCAATAATCAATGGAGCATATTTGAGATTAGTCACAAAAGTGGATTTCACTGCAGAAATCACCACAGAGGCATCCAATTCTACTATCAGTTTCTTGACATCAAGTGATAAAGCCAACTTAAGTCCATCTCTTAAGGCGCAACATTCAGCCATAAAGTTAGAAGCTATGCCGAGATATCTCGAAGTTCCATCTAACCAGTTCCCATGTTTGTCTCTAAGTAAGCTACCCACCCCTGCTTTACCCGGGTTGCCTATGGATGACCCATCACAATTTAGCTTAGTCCAACCATCATCAGGTGGATCCCATTTAATAGAAATAAAGAGTCAACCTTAGTGTTTAACCTGTTAGAATTCATCGCATAAAACTCCACAGCACTACTAACAACATAATTTAAACAAGAGTTTGCAGTCCTTGAAACAGAAGAAACATTAAAAATTTTTTTCATTTTTGAATTTCCAGATCTCCCATAATATATGAGTATTTAAGAGACCTTGAGGAACTGCATGGAAGGATGAGCAAATCTTATCAGAGGCAATTTTTTTAATCCATGAGGGGAAGGGAGAGGAATCAGGATTAAGACCCACAAGAAGCCAAAGGCTCTGAGAGAAAGGACAGTCTCGGAGAAGGTGAGCTAAGGTTTCTGGATGGGCATTACAGAGAGGACAGACGAGATCAGAATTTAAACCCCTATGAGAAAGCAAGGATCTTGTAGGAACAATATCCAGAAAGCATTGCTAGACAAAGAAACAAAGTTTGGGTAAGCAATTTAACTTCCAAATCCAGGTATGGGTGTCAATGTTAATGCAGATATCCCTGGTAAGATTATAAGCAGATTGGAGAGAAAATTTACCATCCCTAGAAGGTATCTAGAAAAAAGAGTTTGCTTCCCTAGAATCCATTTGGATAGGAGTTGCCAAGAAAACATAAAGACAACAGCTAGGTAAAGGAAAGGAAATCATACCAGGACAATAAAAAAACTGCTTTACAGTGATGAACTCTTCACCAAAATTAAAGGGACCATGGATAAGTGATCTAATTGGACAAAGAGATGTCCAGTTGTCATACCAAAAAGAGGTAGAAATACCACTGACAATAGCTTTTCCCGTGCCCTTAATAACCAATCCATTTGCCCAAGTCATTGCTTTCCAAGTGGGGGAGGCATAGGCTTTCTTACTGTGAAGATTTGTACCATATCTTGAGTATAGAGTTTGGGCCCAGAGAGAGTTTGGTTGAGTCCTAAAGTTCCAAACTAATCTACCAAGGTAAGCCTTATTTAAAAATCTTGCATCAGACAAACCAAGACCCCCAATGGCTTTAGGTTTGGTGACCTCATCCCAATTAGATGAATCTTCTTTACATTATTTGTGTCACCCCAGACAAAATTTCTGCAAGTTTTATCAATTTCCCTGAGGATAGAACTAGGAAGAGCTCAACACTGCATTGAAAAAGCTGGAATAGTCTTTAGGATAGATTTAACAAGAACTAATCTACCAGCAGTAGACAGGAGATTAGATTTCCATCCTGCAAGCTTCCTTCTCATTTTTTCAATGATAAACTGATCAGACCAAAATCATACACCTTTTTATTAGCTTTTTCATATGCTTTTTGAGTGTTTTATGCTTGATTATGCCTTATATTGGTTATAATTGTGTTCATAGGTGTTGACAAGAAGAAAAGTGCAAAATCACCAATTTTGTACCTTTATAGAGCCTTTTTGGATGATTTATGACACAAATACTTTCCAAGGAAGTTTTGGATGAAGAATGGAGCCATCATGTTCGTGATTGAAGAGCTTGAAGAGTCAATTTCATACTTATCAAAGTCATAAAGTTGATTTCATGGTGTTTTCAAGGCAAAGGAGCAAAGACAAGTTCAAGGCAAGAAGACATGTCAAGGTGATGAGCTATGACACAGCCCATCTGGGTGATCAGGCGAAACACATGGGTCTTCAGACAAACCATGTGGGCACCCAGCTCGAGTCGTGACACTGCCCACCTGGGTTCTCAAGCAAACTTGAGCACCCATGTGGGCGCCCAGGTAGAGTCGAGGTCCTTGTCCCGCGCGCGCCCAGCAGCCAGCGTCGACACTTTCATGTCACTTCCTCTTGAAGCTACTTCAATACTTTCCAGATTTGGCGACAGTTCGGTAAAACAGCCATAACTTTTGATCCAGAGCTCCAAACGAGGCGTATGAACATGCGTTGGAAAGCTAACTCCAAGAGCTAGTGTTTGGTCGAAGCCCAGATCTGACGTTTTCATGGACGAAAATGCCCCTGAAGTCTGCGGACAGAATCTATCTTGGGCCTAACTTGCGTTTTTGATCAATTGAGCCCATATATTCTATTTGGGTCAACTTGAAGATATGGAGAACAGCCCAGAACGTCCCTAGGGTTAGTTTAAGTCAGCTACAACTCTAAATTAAACCCTAGGCAGTCCCTTATATAAACCCTCTTATCCTAGAAACCCTAGACACATAGAATAGTTTTTATCTCTTTTTATTTTCGAAGGATTTGCGGTTTTGAAGAGGAGGCCGCCGCCTCCCTCTTCTCTTCCTATTTTCTTTGTAAGTTTTCCAGCCTCTCATGGATTGGAAACAATCCATGAGTAGGTAAACTCTTATACTTTTTTTCCTTAGGTACTTTTGATCAATGAATCTATGGTGAAACTTTTGTTCTTAATAATTTGGTTTTTCTGTTTGAATATATTTCTTATCCCTATGCTTCATCTTATGTGTTCATATTTTGATTGATTTGGAGTACTACTTATCATGAGATTTATGAATGCTATAGTTAGATTCAAGTTAACTCGAATTGAGTTAATGTTGGTCCAAGTGACAATTGTAATTCTAGGAATTCTAGGTTCAATGGGATTATCAAACCTTATTGAAATCTATAGGCCAAATTGGAAATAGATGTAGATGAGTTTGGTATTGATTTATCATGCATGTGGAAAAGAATAAACTTAATGCTTATTCTAGGAAGGGCTGGAACCCGGATCAGAATATTAGAGGTTAGTTTTAGCGAGATGCGGATTAATCTTATTAGCATGTTGGAATTAGCATTACGTCTGTTCCTATACCAATTATTCAAGTGGAGTTGTTTAAGATGTTAAGAGGATTACTTTATTCCAATGAAAATGGATGTCTACGTCTTAGACTATATATCGATTTAAGGTAATTTATGATTCTTAATTGATTGCAATTTAAGTCAAATTCATGTCTTGTGTCCATGATCCATGATTTATTAGATCAAAATAATTACCTAAAGGAGAAAAAGTATGTTTTTAATCCATTGTTTTTCTCAAACTATTTTCTTAATCTCTAGTTTAATTCTATTTTATTGTTTTCTAGTTTAATTTGTCTATTTTGAAAAACTCATAAAAATCCCCTTTAGTAAGACTTTCTTAAGTGTGATTTGGATTTGATTTGTTTCCACCTTCTCTGTGGGATTCGACCCCTACTTGCCCTAGCTATTAGTTATTGGTTTGTGGGGATTTATCTTGTGATTTGATCAACGACCGATCACAAACAAATCATCTTCCTTCTTAATCCTACTAACATGTAAAGGAAAACCAAGATATCTACCAAGATCAAAGATCTCTTGAATACCCAAGATGCTAGTCAGGTCATTCTTTTGAGAGATCCCTGTGTTAGGGGAGAAAAAAACCCTAGATTTACTTAGGTTCACTCTCTGTCCAGATTCCTCACAGAACTCCATTAAAGTGTCTCTCATAGACATGGTAGTCTTAACATCAGCCTTACCAAAAAGGAAAATATCGTCAGCAAAAATTAGGTGAGAAAAATCAGGGCTATTCCTTGAGCACTTGGCTGGTTTTCCACTCTTTGTTAGTGCAAGCATCATTAATTTTTAAAGACAAGAATTCCATACAAAGTATGAAAACGTAAGGAGATATAGGATCTCCCTGTCTAATACCCTTGGAATGAGAGAAATATTCTAGTTTGGTGCCATTAACAAGGATGGAGATCTTAGAGGTAGTAAGACAACTCATAACTAGAGAAATCCACTCAGAGGAAAAATTAAAAAAATGGAGCACCTTTCTAACAAAACTCCATTCTATCCTATCAAAAGCCTTCTCCAAGTCGAGCTTGATGGCCATGAACCCAACTTTCCCTTTTTTCCTATTGTAGGAGCTTACAATTTCCTGAGCAATTATGACATTATACACCACAGTTCTCCCGGGGATGAAACTAGCCTGAAAGGGGGAAATTATTCCATTTAAGAGTGGCCTAAGTCTTCTCATAAGCAATTTAGTGACCATCTTATGAGAGAAATTACAGAGACCAATTGGTCTGAACTGATAAATACTCTCAGGATTTGGAATTTTAGGAATAAGAGAAAGTAAAGAATCATTAAATTCTTCAGGCATGGACCAAGAGTCAAAAATGGATTTTATACTCTCACAGAACTTATCCTTTACAATGGACCAACAATTATGGTAAAAGCCAGGGTGAAGACCATCCGATCCAGGAGCCTTAAAAGGCTTGAAAGTCCAAACAATATGCTCAATTTCTTCCTATGTGACAGGATTTAGAAGGGAAGATTTGGAGTCATTCGAAAGAGCAGAAATCTTAGATGGTCCCTGAGAGAAGTGAAGAGGAACCGAGGAGAGTGATGAGGAAAAGAGAGACTTAAAATGATTTAAAATTGATGGAACTTAAGCCATCAGGGGCTCAATCCAGTTTCCAGTCCCATCCTTCAACTTAAAAATTTTATTAAAACTCCTCCTAATGAGAGTGGAAACATGGAAAAACCTAGTGTTCTCATCTCCATCAATAAGCCAATCAACTCTTGATTTCAAGGCCCAAAGATCCTCCTCATCCTTCAAATTTTGCTTATATTCAAATTGAAAAGACCTATGAAGATCTAAAAGGAATTGGCAAAGGGATTCATCCATTGCTTTTTCAGCACCCGCAATGCGAGCTAGTACTCTTTTCTTTCTCTTAAGAACATTTCCAAAGGTTATCCTATTCCATGCAGAAAGTTGTTCTTTCAGACAAGCAAGAGTATAACCCAGATTATTATCAGAACTTGTCCAAACAGAACTGACTAGATTGTAAAAATCCGGGATGATTAAGCCACATCTTTTGAAATCTAAAAGGCTTATCCCCATCAAAGGTAACTTTATTCTCAAAGGAGATCAAAAGTGGGCAGTGATCAGAGTGAACTCGAGGTAAGTGACTAACAAAAGCATCAGGGTAAAGAATTCTCCAATCAGGATTAGCAAAAGCTCTATCAAGCCTTTCTTGAATGAGATGTCTAAGACCCCTATTGTTAGACTAGGTGTATTTAGACCTTCTAAACCTCAAATCAGAGACATTGCAAGCATTAAGACAATCAACAAAAAGAGAAGATCTAGCCAAAGACAAAGGGTTACCCCCTCTCTTATCAGCAGTATTAATAATCTCATTAAAATCCCCAGTGATAATCCAAGGCATGCAATGGTGATTAGCAATTAACTTTAAATTGTTCCATTAAATTTTCCTATCAACTAATCCAATACTAGCATAAATAGCAGATAATAACCAAGAGAGGTTTGAAGACTTTACCTTGAATGTAGCATGGATTTCTTGCTTAGTCGATCCCATCATGTCAATATCAAGCTTGTCCCTACGCCAGAGGACCCAAATCCCACCCTGATAACCAATAGTGGCAGAATCAAGTTTTCCAGCAAAGGGAAGCCTATCAGCAATATAGCTCACCTCACCAATTCTAACTTGAGTTTCAGTGATAATCATCATGTCAGGTTTATGGAGCCTAACCAAATCTCCAACAATGCGACTGAAATCCGGGTGCCTAGCCCCGCTACAGTTCCAAACTATCATTGACATTCCTATTCTTTGAGATTAATTTGGCTGACTTTGCCCGGGTCCTCTTACTTCGTACTGCTGGTGCCATTCCAGAGCAACTTGTCGGAGTGTCAGTGTTGAGTACACATCTATCTTGTGCATCTTTTTGTCTGGTTCCCCTTGCATCCTCGAGGATCTTACGTAAACGCGGAAAGGGTTGACATTGGGATTTGGTGATAGCTTGAAGGAAGCCATCTTGATGTTGTCCATCTGATATTCGTGTGCTCCCACATTCAGGTAAAACTCCTCCAATAACAGCATCCAAATCGGGAGATCCCATTGTCTTTCCTTCCACCAATTCCCCCAATCTAACGTTGGCTTCAGTTCCTAATCCAGCGGGTAGTCTCGCGGAATTATGAGCATCGGGATGCTGCTCTCCAGCTCTTCCTCCGGCGTCGGTATCCATGCCTGAGCCTCCTGCCTCTGTGCTTGGAACACAAAGGGTTGATTCGAAGAAGTTTCCGGTGAGATCCACTCCCTCTGTTGAAATCTGTCATGTAGATTTTCCCTCGACACCGAGAGTTCTCGAAGTTGGGCGCTCAGTTGAAGCTCTTGGTGATACTACGACTGCCTCAATCTGGGTTGACCCATTGGATTCCCCCTTTTCTGGCGATTTTGGGTTCTTCGATGAAAGGCTTGTGCTAACATTTTCTCTCACTGATGAAGAACTTGAAACTTTTGATATGGGAGGTTTGATAGCAACTGGGAAGAAGGATGAGAAAGGGGAATTTAAGCCAATATCTGCAGAGATCTGGCTCTGATAGGAATTGAGGAATTCTAATTCCTTTATTAAAATGGCATCTGGGTTACTTTTAGTAACAGAACAAATTGCAGGAGCAAAGCTTGAAAAGGGAAGCTCTTCAACCGAGTTATTACTTTTTTTTGGGCTTGAGGACTCACCCTTCTCGAAAGTTTTAGGGATCCAGCTAGATTTGGCGTGAGGGGCACTTTTGTCAAACTCTATGCCTTTCCCTTTTTTTGTATCTCTGATTTTATTTTTATTGGTATGGAGTCTAGGGGTGTAAGCGATACAGTACTACTCGCGAGCTACTCGGACTCGGCTCGAGAAAAATTCGAATTCGGCTCGGAAAATTCGAGCCGAACTCGAGCTCGAGCTACTCGAGTAGTCGAACGAGCCGAGCTCGAGTAGTTTAATACTCGGCTCGAAGGCTCGTCGAGCCTAATCGAGCTTTTCTATGTAAATTATAAAATTAGCCTTAGTTAAATGTTTTAGACGTTTTTTATAACGTGGACTATTATGACTTTTAACTTTAAAGTCTTTTAAACCTAATAATCTCACCTTCCAGTTAGCATGGCTGCCCCTCCCTCCCTCCTCCCTCCTCCCCCCAACCCCACCGCCCACCCACTCCCTCTTTTCCCTTGAATATTTCTCTGTACAAGAATCCATTATCCAAGTCATTCAAACTCATCTTTAGAGTGAGACGTTGTTGCGGTGCTGCTATTGGGTTTGTTTATTAAAAGAATTGCCAACGTTGTGTTGAAGAGAATAAGCCGATGGAAAAGATTTGGATAAATACAGAAAATTTTTCGAGGAAATAGGCGTAAAGGAAAGGGGAAGAGTCATGAATCATGTCAATGTTTAATGGAATTTTCTGGGTTAATTCTTTCTTGCTTTGTCTTCTTCTCTTTTCTTTTGTCTTGTTCATTCTTTCGTGACTCATGTTTCAGTTTAAAGAAATTTTGTCTCAACTTCACAAGATTAAAGTTTTTAAACAATAAAGAAAAACTAAAGAAAAATTCCAGGTATTTTAATTTTGGTTTTCCTTTAATTAATTAACCCAACTCTGTTTGAAGTATTCCATTGAAAACATTTGAATTTTTTTTAGTTTGTTGAGCCTGACAAGGTAGTTCGAATAGGCTCGAGCTCGTTACGAGCCGAGCTCGAGTAGCAAAATCCAAGCTCGGTCGAGCTCGAGCCCGAGCTCGAGCTTGAATTTTTCAGTCGAGCTCGAGCTCGAGTAGCTCATTACTCGGCTCGGCTCGACTCGATTACACCCCTAGTATGGACAGAGTCAACATGCTGAATCTGTGATTTTCTCGGACTCAAAGCCTTTTTTGCCTCGTTGATTGTAGTTGTCCTATCCCCATCATGTGACAGAAATTTCTTTTGGAGGGAATTTGATTTGGAATTCCCTCTCTGAACTTCCTTTTTGTTTTTTCTGTTTTGGACCATCATCCATGGTCCAAAGCTATCTTCCTCTTTGCTTGGTTTTTCAGCAACCTCTGGCACTTTAATCTGTATTTTTTTAGGACAATTTTCTTTGAAATATCCAACACGTCCACAATGGAAGCAAAGAGAACCCAAACCTTCATAAGTGATTGGCTGCTTTCGCCCTTCAATCCGGATAAATCTTCTTAATGGCTTATCCATGTTAATCTGAACACAAAAACGTGCATACTGCCCACGTTCACCAGCAAGAGTATGACTATCATTTTGATCAAAGTTACAATTCTTCTACCAATATTCTTAAGAATCCCCATCAAATAACTCTACTGGTAAACCTGTTAATCTAACCCAAACTGCTACCGAAGAGAAAGTAGCCTCTAAAGCCCTAAAGTTTGGTTCCCATTTTCTAACAGTTAGGAAATGACCACCAACAAACCATGGTCCTTCTTTTAGGACAAAATTATAGTCTTTTTCATACTCAAATTTCAGAAGGAAAAAATCTTCTCCTAAATCAACAATCGCTGGTGATTTTCGAAGTTTCCACAGCTGTTCAAGCTTAAAAGAAAGAAACTTAAATCCAACCTTTTTTCCAAAAACTTTGACAATGAGTGATTGAGCCCATCGTTTTGAGATTCTTTCCTTTTCAGAGGAATTAAGTGTAATGTTAATGACATCTCATCAGAGTCTGGTTCAGAGTTGTTAAAAAAATTTGAGTTTAAAACAGGGGAACCAGGCTGGGAACCGTCATTAATAAAGCTATTAAAGACACCAAGAGAAAGAGTATCTTTATAAGAAACCTTACTTGTATTGGGAGATGTCGATGGAGGGAAACGTTCCTCTGCAACAATTCCTTTTTTAGATGAGTTTGCAATAATTGAGGTGCACGATTCCTCATAATAGCGATTATTATTAATGAGAAAAATGGATTCATCATCCATCAAGAAATCTGGATATAGAGAGTTAGATTAAGGAGGTGAAGTGGATGGAGGGTTTGAAGGGATGACGGTGGAGAAGGAGGAAAGAGGAGAGAGAATAGAGAGAAAAGTCTCCATTTTTCTATACTCCTGGTACAACGTTTTTCCATTAATTAAACACTACCAGTCTACACAATAATGCATTAATGTTTTGGACTTATATTCGGTAAATCTCATACTTCTTTTATAAATAACTTGTTGATCCTAAAATTGTGACTGACTTTCTTAGGTTGTTATTGAGTTAAGTCATTTCTCTATCTAATTATCAAATAGAATAAGCAAAAAAGAATAGGAAATTGGGATATGTTCATTCTCCTCCTTGACGAGAACAACTAAAGCGTAAAAGAGGAGTAATTAATTTTTGACAAAGAAGCCTAAGAAAAATGGAAGGGAGAGGGAGGATATATATGCGTGCGGTTAGGGTTTCTTGGGTGAGGGAAATAATTTAGTTGATCTATAAATATACAAAAATCTTATATATATATATATTATATACTCAAAGATATTATGCATACATACATACATACATAAAATGCTTCAACTATTCTCAAGAGCCTTAATCAATTATGCTCCTCTTTTTTTTTGGAAAGTAAATGATAGTGGTGCTCAAGGAGTTAAGGTAAGTTGGGACTGGATTTGTCACCCTAAACTTGAAGGAGGTTTAGGCCTGAAAAATCTGGTTGTATTTTGAAGCACCTCTGCAGAATTTATATGAAGGTAGGCTCACTTTGGATTGCTTGGGATCCATAATTATGTTCTTCATGGACATAATATCATGGACATACATAGCCTGCAAAGATTTAGCTAGAACATAAAAAAAGGTGTTAAAGCTTTGAGATTTAGCTCTGCAATTTATTCAACGCAATGGAGATCGGGATTTGCCTACTGGAACTTTTCAAACTTCTGTTGTTTATGATGTTTTGAGGCATAAGAATTCAAAAGTTACTTGGCAACTATTGCTCCAGTATTCATGTAGTCTTCCCAAGCATTCAGTGGTGACATTCCTACTAAGGATAGAGTAATTAGCTAGCATTTTCAAGTTGATTCAGCTGATTGTTGATTGTGTTCTTTGTGGTTTGTGCCCTGAGTCAAGAGATCATCTTTTTTTCTCTTGTGATTACTCAGGGTTGTTATGGAAAAGTATTTTGTTAGCTTGCAGACTAACACGAGATGTGAAGGACTGGCAAGGTGAGCTTCAGTGGGCTACTACTCACATTAAAAGGTAAGTTAAGTCTTTGATTTCCTTGATTCTTAGACTGAAATGGAATGCTTTTTTATACTATCTGGTGTGAGAAAAATGTCATAATCTTTTAAGGAAAAATACAAATTGTTGATTAGACCTTTTCTAATATTCGTAATGTCATTAGATATAGGTTTAATGGTTTTTGTAATGTTGCTACCCTATTAATTTGTTCCTTTGTAATAGTTGGGGCTCGATTGTAAGCATATTTTCTAATTAATCCTTAATGAAAATATGAACATAACTTTTATGATTGGATCTTTTATCCCGAATAAATCAACCACATATAATTATAAACAAGAAGGTTAGACAACTTACCTTTGTCCATAGCTTTTGCAGAAAATCTTGAACAAGATGATTTTCCCCTTTCTACCTTCAACTTTTATGGTTTCTCTGATGGATGAGAAAACCCTAGCCGTCAAGTATTTTCTATGTTATGAAGAGAAAGGAGAGGGTCCATCCCTTTATATAATAAACCCTTTAGGTCCTAACCCTAATAGGATTCTTAAATCCTTATGGACCTCTTTAAGGCCTTGTCTAACTAGGATTTTAAGTTCCATCAATTAAAATCCCTTAATAACAAGGAAAGCCCAAAGTTATATGGGTCAAACTAATTAAATTAAAATTAATCCAACAATCTCCCACTTGGCCCATATAATGACTTGAAGATTCAATATACCTTAAGTGCGCACTTTATAATGAAATTCACAAGTCATATCCTTCCTTTGATTGAATTGAGTTAATCGAATCATGGCGGTCACAAGTCTAATAACGACTCGATCCCTTCCATGTATCACGTAATTAGCCCAACTCATAATGGTCTTGCGGAGAATAACTACAATTGAGGGAAAACTATAATCCTCAACTTTAATTGTCTTCTAAAGACACAATTCATCATCACACAAACAATTCATGTATACACCTTAATGTGGATGACAAGTAATAAGCAGAAACACAAACATATTCTTTATTGAATTCACCAGTGTCATAACAATCTGAGCAAACATTCTTTCATGTATGTATATACATAACAAACAATAATGCTAACAAGGACTTTGTCTATAATGCCCATCTGTTCAACATGGCCAAATAAAGTTTTGGGCTATAATCCTTTAGTTAACGGATCCGTTATTATCAGATCAGTACCAATATGCTCATAGACACTGTATGTTTCTGCAATTCTTCTTCACAGACAAATACTTTCAAATCCATAAGGTTAGCACCTTTCGAGTATTTGTCATTCTTTAAGAAGAAGACTGTTGCGAAATTATCAAGAAAATTCTCAGCGGCTTAGCTATGCCGTCGACAATTCTAAACCCCAAGATAAAGTTTCGCAACGACAATTCATGAACTGTAGCCTTAAAGCATGCTACAAATTCAAGCTCCATGGTGGAAGAAGCGATAACTTACTGCGTTCCACTCTTCCATAATATTGCTCCTCCGGCTAACAGGAACAAGTAACCAAACGTGGATTTCCTTAAGTCCACACATTCAGAAATAGTCTAAATCCGAGTAAATTATCATTTCAAGGTGATCTCACCTCTTATATGTGAACACATAATCCTAGGTGCCTTGTCAGTACCTAAGAACTTTTATTGCAGCTTTCAAGTGATTCCTTTCGGGATTACTTTGATATCGACCAAACACTAATGTAGTAGTACTTACATTTGGTCAAGTACAAGTTTGAACATACATATACTCCCAACCACTAACGCATAGGGAATAGTTCACATGGACTTTAGTTCCAAGTCATTCTTGAAACTATTCTAGCAGAATATTTTTCCATTCTGAATCTCTCTAACACTTTATCAATGAAGCTCTTCTGAGAAAATCCTAACAATCCTTGTGATCTATCACGAAATATTTCTATCCCAATCACATAGGATGCCTCACTTATATCTTTCATTCCAAAATGTTAGAGAGATGCATCTTTACATCATGTAACAAACCAACACAATTCGCAGCAAGTAAAGTGTTGTCAAAATATAGGAATAACATAATGAACTAGCTCCCACTGACCTTCATGTAGATACATTGTACAATAATGTTTTCTACAAAACCATATGACTTGATAGTATCATTAAACTTAAGATACCATTATCAGGAAGCTTGTTTCAATCTATATATTGACTTCTTTGACTTACACATCAACTTTTCTTTTCTTGTGGCTGAACAACCTTATTGTTAGTCCATATAAACTTGATCTTTAAAGTCACCATTTAGAAGGGCGGTCTTTACATCCACTTGGTGAAGCTCTAGAATTTAATGAGCCGCCAAAGCCATAACAATTCTCAAAGAGTCATTCTTTAAAATCGAATAAATGGTCTCTTTATTCAATGCCATACTATTATAGTGCAATCTTTGCGACAAGTCTAGCCTTATACCTTACTATGTTGCCTTTCGAGTCTCGTTTGGTCTTGAAGACCTATTTACAACCAACTCGTTTTCAACCTTTAAGCAACTTGACTGGTTTCCAGACTTTATTGTTATGCAAAGGTTTCAACTTTTCTGTCATGGCATCTCTTAACCTTTCAGAATTGTTTCATTCCATGGCTTGTCTGAACGAGACTGGATCATTATCAATGCTCAAGTCATGTCACATTCATGCTTAAGTGAGTAAACCACATAAATTGACGAAATAGCTGGTCTTGTTTACCTTATAGACCTCTTTAATGTCATTTATTGTGGTTTACAACTGTTTGCTCATTATTGACTTGTACCTCATTTAATGGTTCATCCTTTACATGTTCCTCATATTTTATGGGACATCAATATTACCCTTATGTTCGTTTGTGGGCTTGGTACTTGTTGTTCCAATATATTGTGTAACTATAATACAACAAGAGGACACAACCTTATGAGAAACACTGGATGTAGGGTTTGAACCCCAAAGTTCTTTAATATCCACCTTTCGTGATTCTCCACTACTACTGAACTAGGTATTCTTAATGAACCCAATATTTTCAGACTCAACTTTTCCTCGTACTATGGCCAGGGCAATTAATCTGTAACGCTTTGACTAATCCAGATGGCTAATGAAATAACCATTAATGGTTATCGCATCAAGCTTCTTTTCATGTGGATTTAATAATATCCTTAATTCTGCCAGGCAACCCTAAATATGCAAGTGCCTTAAACTAGGTTTCCTTCTGTCCACAATTCATAAGGAGTCTTAAGAATTGTCTTACTAGGAACCCTATTAAACAAATATGCAACAGTATTGCATGCATCCACAATATCAAAGGCACAAAACTGTAATTTAATATACTTCTAACCATATCCATACGAGTCACAAATCCGCCTTTCAACTACACCGATTACTTATGGTGTACCGGACATTGTATACCATGAACATATGCCCCGACTTTCAAGAAACTTTTCAAATGGACCTGGACAATTTCTACTCTCATCATATTTACCGTAATAGTAACCATTCCATGATAGAGTATCAAAAGGACCACATATGTCGGTGTGTATCAACTTAAAATAGTTGACCATTTCTTATGGCTGGATTCTTTGATATGTTATTGGATTGTTTTCCTTTAATGCAATCAATACATACATCCTAGTCAACAAAATCCAATTGAGATAAGATATCACCTTTCACTAACCTCATAATCCTTTCTTTGGATATGTCACGTAATCTTTTTATGCCATAAGAAAATAGAGTTTCCATTATGTACACTACACTTACATGAGTATAGAAGTACTAGAATCTAATTCCAAGATATTGTTAGTACTTTAATAAGGTTCAATTCGATATACACTCAAACATAATATGTACTTTCTTTCCCCAATTGAACCTTTTATTTTGGACAAATTTTGTTAAGGTGACCACTTCTTTTTGCAGAAGAAGTACCTCAACTCCTTACGGATTTAGCCATCAATAACCTTTAATGAGGCTTTGTCCCTTTTCTTGTCCTACTAACTTGCCTTAGGCTTGCTGCTACTAGCACATCCATAAATTGTGAAATGGATAGAGTATTCCTTTTATGTTTATCAACCTCCCATCCTCTGTAACCATCATGGCCTTAATTTCTTTAAAGTTCAATTTTTCCTCGAGTGAATTGTAATTCACAAGGAACTTGCCAAACTACAGAAAAAGTGAGTTAATAATGAACTAAAACTGGAAATACTCACTTACATCCATTCCCAACAATTTTAACTTTGCTGCGAGATTAACCATTTGTGTCACATGATCTTTAATGAACTATGGCCAATTAACTTTTCTTGGTCATTAGCTCACTAATCAAATTCCCAACAATGGATTTTACCATTATATCTAATTGGGAATATCTTTAATTTTCTGCATAAATTCTCATGCATTAACCATTTTGGGCATTGATGACGTAACAATTTATGCCAACATCATTTGCATCAAGTTCAATGTTAGCCAATTGGACCTTTTCCAAGCCTCAAAATAAGACTTATCATCAATTGTAGTGTCATTCGTAATGACTACTAGATTTTATCAATTATGGCTAGGTCCAAATCCATAATACCCAGATGAGACTGGATCTGTACGAACCAATCCTCGTAATTCAGTCAATTGAACTTGACAACCCTATTACCAATATAGAACATATTGTTCTGTGCTGCAAACAAAGCTCACATCTTTTATGCTTTGAGTAACTTTAATGGATTCAAACCAAATATTAACTCTAAATATGTATTTAAGTTCACCTTTGGGTGATACCTCAAACACATAATCTTTTATGATGCCAACTCAAATATATAATCTTTTTTTTTTGTTAAACAAATATATAATCTTTAATAGACAATTAATCACGCTCAAATAAATATGCATGTCACCTTTGGATGTACAAACATATTCACCAAGTATGTTAATTTGTCTCTTTATTTTATTACTAATCATGAGTAATGGTCCACCTTTGGGTGACCTCCTAGCAATATAATTAATGAACCTCAATTGTTCATTCTCTTTTAATGGCATCAAAACGTGAACAATTGAAAATTTACAACTAATGTCTATATAACCTATCAAGCCAGGCCACTTTGGTGACTAGCATGCTCACAATACAATAGACATTTGTGTTGTGAACATTAATTTCCTTATAAGTCAAACCATGCCTCTCCAACTTTATAATGGTTAAGAACCAACTACGAAATGCCTTTAATGTTTGACTTCACTCGTCCCATATCCTTTAATTGTTGTACTATATCAACATAAATAATATGATCAATTGAAAAGATACAATTGAATGTCTAAATTCTTTTCAAACTAGGTCACTTTGGTGACTAACTAGTTTTCCCTTTCATTAGACACTTAATCATGCATCCTTAATATCCCAAAATATTATACTTTGATATGAGAAAATAATTAGACATCTTTAATATCCCAAATATAATCCTTAATGGGAAAACATTAAGAAATATGCATGCATTCCTTTACATAAATAAATAGATCAGCAAAAAAAACCAATTCAAACTCGATCGTTAAATACATGCATCAATTATCAACATATGCTTTAGATGCGGATCATTCTTCTAGCCGACTTAAACAATATAATATCACTTTCTTTTATGCACCAGATTAACTAAGAAAAACTCAAATCATGTGCTTAACCAAATATATATATATATATATCATTCCATATATATCCAACAACCAAAGCAATACATTCGGCATTATGGCAGTCGGCAGATGGCAAAAATTCAATTCATTCATCTATGCATGAGACACGTACGTGATGAGCCAGCAATAGAATTGAATCTATTTTCAGTTGGAAAATAAGCAATATATAGTTCACATCATATCGCAAAAATCAGTCCACAAAACTTTATGCCAATTTGTAATTTAGCTTCCAAAGAATCATGGCTTTCTTTTATGCGTTAACTAGGTAAGAGCCCGCGCGTTTCACAGTGTGAATATGTTATTACACTTAATATGCAATAGTCCCCAATCAATTTTCAACATATTATTGGTGACTTATGGATTTGCCAAATGAGAACGATGACCAATTGCTTTAGATCATGTGTTTTGAAAGATTTGGATTCAAGTAAGGATTCGATAAAAAAACTGATCTAAAGAATTAGCGTCGTTAATCTAAGAACAAATTGATAGGGGTATTTCGGTTATTTCATGCTTGATTTTTTTTTTTTGTTATTTGAGTTAAAGACCAAGGGTATTTTGGGAAGTTTGAAAAAAAAACCCTTCATGGGTCCAATTTCCATCATAAGCTCAAATTATGTAATATTAAATAGACCGTCTATTTCTGTTAACTAAAATAATTAATTCTTTGGAAGCAATTTTTATACTTTTGAATATTAAATTTAGTTTTCGAGTCCTTCATGAAAGTTGTAGATCTTGAAACAACCTTTCAAGAGACACTTGAATCATCTCAATCAGACATCTGGAGCAAATGTTATATAATATTAAGTGGACCGTTTATTCCCGTTAACCGAAACAACAAATTTTTCGAAAGCATTTTTGATACTTGAGACATTAAATTTAGTTTTCGAGTTCTTCATGAAAGTTGTAGATCTTGGAACAATCTTTTAATAGACACTTAAATCACCTTAATTGGATAACTGAAGAGAAAATTATATAATATTAAATAGATCATTTACCCAAACAACTTATAAATATGTTATATTATATTAAATTGTTTTTTATTTTTTATAATATTAACCAAGCAAAAACTCAAATCACATACTTCACCAAATATATATATTCGTCTAGCAAAACAAATCAATTCACCCAAACATATGAGCCACGTGATGAGCCATCATCTTTAATGGAATCAATTTTCGATTTATGCCATATATCGCAAGACTAGAGAGAACAATTCCACGAAACCTTATGCAATTTATCAATAATAAATTACACATATATCATGCGATAAGCATACTTAAGCGGAAGCAATAAAATTGTTGATGTGTTCTTTAAACTTTCAAGAACACAAATATAATTCATCTCTAATGGTAATTTTCCGGGTTTATAATCAAGTTCTTGATACCAATTGTAAGCATATTTTTTAATTAATTCTTAATGAAAATATGAACATAATTTTTATGATTGGATCTTTTATCCCGAATAAATCAACCACATACAATTATAAACAAGAAGGTTAGACAACTTACCTTTGTCCATAGCTTTTGCAGAAAATCCTGAACATCCTGAACAAGATGATTTCCCCCCCTTCTGTCATTTTTATGGTTTCTCTGATGGATGAGAAAACCCTAACCGTCAAGTATTTTCTATATTATGAAAAAAAAGGAGAGGTTTCATCCCTTTATATAATAACCCTTTAAGTCCTAACCCTAATAGGATTCTTAAATCCTTATGGACCTCTTTAAGGCCTTGTCTAATTAGGATTTTAAGTTCCATCAATTAAAATCCCATAACAAGGAAAACCCAAAGTTATATGGGTCAAACTAATTAAATTAAAATTAATCAAGATCGATTTGAACTTTTGCAACTTTATCTTTGTAATTGGTGCCTTGAGGCGGTTCTTTTTCCTACCTGCTGGATGAATACATATTCATCAAAAGAAAAGAAAAGAGAGGGAAAAAAAAAAAAAAAACTCTTCAACTACGTATCACATATTATAAATGAATAATTAGCATAAAGATTAATTTAGACGCGTCAGTTTGTTTTCCGCCCAAAGATAAAGATTTTCTAAACTCTATATAGGAAAACGTATTAAAGTATAATACAAGAAATGAAGGAAAAAAAAAAAAAAGAGGAAAACGTATACTAGGTATATCGAAAAAAGGAATTTGTATTTTTTATCGTTTATGATCCTTCCAATTAATCTTCATACTTCACCAACACTTCAGCAATAATTGAAGACCAAATTATTATGGAACATGTTACAACTTAAAATGTTTCGAAGATAAGATTTTTTATGAAGGGAATCATATATGAGCTCTTTCTTTTTTTTGGCAGAAATATATGAGCTCTTTCTAGAAAATATCTGCTCCAATAACGAATCATTGGTTTAACTGAATAATTAAATAAAATAAATAGACCTTTCTCTCCGTCTCAGGTCGATGGATCTTCTCAACTGGAAGATCCCCTATATGGATAATACACATTCCAGTTGACCGAGCCTAATTCTAATTGTTTTGTTCCGAAGCAAAGATATCCACGGGGCGGTTCACCCTATTCAGATATTCACGACCGAGAAGTACTGGATTCTCTTTCGGATAGGTCCTGAAAGGAGAAGGAAAGCTGGAATGCCACCAGGCGTCTATTGTTGAATTCACCTGACCCAATAGTACCCATTTTGGGAACGTCCAGTGCCAAAGTCACTGAATGGGTAAGTCGCCAATCCCTAAAACGGACTATGTAATGTACTTGCATTTTACCAGAGGTTTCTATTGTATCAATCTACCCTTGTGTGCTTGTGTGTGTGATTCCTGTTGAAGCATATACTCGGGGGTGGGTGCAGGGCGAACGATTTCAAAGCGGACTCCCTATTCATTAGATAGAGAAGATCACCAAGATCTCGTGATCCGCTGCCGAACTTATTCCAATTCAACGAGCATTCTCAATATTATGCCTTGAAGAGGACTCGAACCTCCACGCTCTTTAGCACGAGATTTTGAGTCTCGCGTGTCTACCATTTCACCACCAAGGCATCTTGAAAGTGAATCGTATTCCATGAATATGATATCTATCTAGTGTGATGTATGGATTGTTCGATTTTGATTGTTACTTTGTAACGCCATGTGAGGACCTATTGTGTACTTTTTTTTGGTGAAGATCTATTGTGTACTTGAGATGTATTTTGTGCAATAAAATCATGAGATTTAGGTTAAAAATGGACAATACCTCACATATTGAATAGGGACTCCACAATATTATTATTGGTATTAAAACAGGCATTAGACGGTGTGCCCAAAAAAAAAAAAAACAGGCATTAGACGGATCTCCACGCTACTATCCACTTGGACTTGCTCTTAGTTGAAGATTGCACAAAAAATCACACAAAGTCAAACTAATTATTAATTGTTTCCAGCCTCAAAAAATTATTTTTTTGTTGCCTTTTATATTTATTGATCTAATTAGTAATTTCTTTCTTTAGAAAAAATTGGCAATCTGGCATCATATATAGTCATTTCCAAAAATGTAACACTCCTTAACCATCAAGCAACACTTTGCCAGAGCCTCTATTGAATTGCATGTTCAATTAACTTCATTATTAGTCTTCAACCAAAAAATAATACTAATAATTTCACCCCAAAAAAATAATACTACTAATAAACTTCATTTAGTCGGAAACATAGGAGATGTATGGGATACAAAAATGATTATAAATAGCAATTGGTTTTAGACTAATATACGTACCATATTTTATCCTACCAAAAGCACTAAGCAAAAGATAGAATTTCAATGGCCTCCTCTTCAAACAATACCCTATCTTCTTTCAATTTCGATATGCCATTTGCTAATTTAAAGCCTGTCCTTGAGAAACTTCAGGCCATTGATGTTGCAAACTCATCCTCACAACCTCTAATCCCAGAGGAGTTGCTCACCATTTCAAAGGACAATCCATTGCTAACATTCCAGTTTGAAGAATACTTGGTGATGAAGGCGAAGCAAGTTAATAAATCGCTTGATGAGGCACTGCCCTTACAACACCCTGTAAAAATTCATGAAGCAATGAGGTACTCTCTTCTCGCTGGTGGCAAGCGCGTCCGTCCTATCCTCTGTATCGCTTCATGTGAATTAGTAGGAGGAGATGAGTCCTTGGCGATGCCAATGGCGTGTGCTGTAGAGATGATACATACTGCATCTTTGATCCATGATGACCTTCCTTGCATGGACAACGATGATCTAAGACGAGGCATGCCCACGAACCACAAAGCTTTCGGTGAAGAAACTGCAGTTCTTGCTGGTGATGCTCTTCTCTGCCTTGCCTTTGAGCATATTGCTTTCAGGACAAGAAATGTTTCGCCTGATCGCGTGGTAAGAGCTATCGCTGAGTTAAGCTCTGCGATAGGGTCTCAAGGGCTTGTGGCAGGTCAAATAATGGATCTAGAGAGTGAGGGGAAAGAGGTGAGTTTGAGTGAATTAGAGTATATTCATGTGCATAAAACTGCCAAGCTTTTAGAGGCATGTTTGGTTTGTGGTGCCATAATGGGAGGGGGAAATGATGCTGATATTGAAAGGGTTAGGAAGTATGCAAGGTGCATAGGGCTGTTATTTCAGGTTGTGGATGACATTCTGGATGTGACTAAGTCCTCCAAGGAACTGGGGAAAACTGCAGGGAAAGATTTGGTTAGCAATAAGGCCACCTATCCAAAGCTGATGGGTATCGAGAAGGCGAAGAAATTTGCCTCTGACTTGATGATTCAAGCTGTCCAAGAGCTTGCCTACTTTGATGCTGCAAGGGCTACTCCTTTGTATCATTTAGCATACTACATTGCTAATAGAGAAAATTAGGGAAGAAAACTTCAAATGTATTCATCGACTCGTTGGAGATAAAATGTTAATATGTTCTAAGATACAAGATATTAACTATTATACAAGCAATGGTGCTTGTTATAAAATGGGATAGCATTTGGTTGATTTACTAAAAATAGAAATAATTGTATGAAAGATTATTAACAATGTTTCTAAATAAAAGTTTCAAAGTTATTATAACACAAAGCACCGGAAGGAAATTATCAGTCTTGTAAAAGTTAAAGCGTGCAACAAATAAATGAATTGGTTTACACGGAATACAATATTAACATAAACCAGGGGTTTTCCATTTTATTTATCTGTAAATAAATGCACAAGTAATTCTCATCTAATTACATGCATAACAAATTCATGTCTTTGATCACATTTGCATATCTAGAAGGGTACGTAGGATATCTCAGAATAAATATTATCACTATACCCGTATACATCAAATAGTTTTGGGAATCATGGTAGATACCTGGAGCTACTTGAAAAATGATATATATACCATAACAGTAGAAAGAATTAACCCATGACTTTTGGACGCCAGCCTGCAATTACATCATCAGGGCTTGCACGTGTTTTAATGAACGAATCCAGCGAGAAAAGTGTCTGTATATGAGAAGTGAAGCATGATCAGGATTGTGGATCAATAGATTTGTAATAAGCAAGAATATACCCTCAAAACTAGACATTTGGTTCTGCATTTTACTCTATGACCCTCAGACTAGATTCTTGTGAACTTTTGAAGAATTGAAAATCATGTGTCAAATAATTTGTGCACATTAAGATATTTGAGAGAGAGGGAGAAAATTGTCATCAGTTTTTCTCATATATGCTTCATTAGTGCTGTAACTGTTGGCTTACTATGACAGACAAAAATTTGGAGTATAAACAACATACCTTCATGTAAGATTTCACATAGGGAAGTGTATCCGGAATAGACCAATTCTTGTAATGTCCTAAAGCAATCTCAAGATGGTATAACTTCGGTCCCAAAGACAAGTCTGCGGAAGAGACTTTCTCCCCATTGATAAAAGGGCCCTTTAAGGAAAAGAAAAAATGAATACAGCTCCAACAATCAAATCAACATTAAGTATTTCTTGGTCATTGATGATTCATCCCATCATCATGAAAAGAAGAGCTACTGTAAAATCTTAAAACATTCAACGCATCAGAAATTAGTTATTTATGTAAAGAGTAGATCAATAGAATACTTCTTAATGCTCTTCTGCCTAACCACATAGTTGCAAGCATCCTAATCAAATCAAGATAGAGGCCTCACATTTTCTTTGATATGATCATTGAATGAGCTTAGCTCGTTGAGCAATGCCTGCTCTGTTCCATCACTGGGGTCTTTGCTTTTAAGAAAACCGATAAATGTAGAGAAGATCTTTGAGCCCCTATAAAATAAAAACCAAAAGTTAGGCATCTGGATTGATATTTCAAAAAACATTTCGAATGTTATTGGAGATGAAGCTCAAAAATGACAAACAAGTATGAGATTATCATGCAAAATATCAGATGAGAGTATTTTTCACAAAGAAAATCCGGAATTGCAGCCTTCTCAGTGATAAAATGAAATCTCAACCATTCAATGAAACAGAACGACTTCTGCAATAATTTCTTACATGTGTCAACTCAATAAATATATGCACTAATGGCTACAATGACTCTGACCATAATGAAAGTTACCATTACTTTCTATTATTTAGCTAAACACTTTATGAATACAGAATTCTTAGAATTATACTAGGTGCTAAGAAATATTAGCAGTGTATTGATCTCCTTTTACCCAGCCTTAAAAATTAAATTGTCTGCTTATTCGAGATTCGAGATATTTATGCAGTCTTCCTCTGACTAATGTTTATGTCTATGTATGTATATAATAGATATTTATATCTGTATCTATATATATCATTCGCGAACAGCTTTTAGTTTTGTTAACTGATCTTCTGGATTTGTGCTTCATTGTCCTAGGTTTAGATAATTATCCTTCAAGCTGCCAGGAACAACAATTTAGAAGTAATCTAGATAGCTATGCACAAATAGTCAAACCAGAAGACATCAATCTTCTACGAGCAGTTGTGTAACAAATCAATGTTTACACAACTGGTATAATATAATGCATTTGGCACTGAGGACTAAGCACAGAGACGTACGCTGATGCTTTCTCTGGCGGAGTCACCAATGGTGGATCAGGGTACTTTTCTTCTAGTGACTGTGTGATGACATCAGAATCAGGAACCCACTTCTCATCAAGTTTTGCTACTGGAACTTTCCCTTCAGGACTGATTTGTAAGAACCTGAATTTGAGAAATGCAGTGTTAATATATGATTCATTATAAAACTAATGAATTGTTTAACTATAACGATTTCATAGCAAAAACAATCACATTACCATTCTGGCTTGTTTCCCAAATCTACCAACTTCATATCATAAGGAAGATGCTTTTCCTCCAAAGTTAGCAATACCCTTTGGCAAAAGGGGCCTGAATCACACAATCAACAAACAATTACCCAATTTGTCACTTCTAAAGAATCAAATTTTCCTACTTGAGGCATTACAAACTTCATTCCCAATTCCTTTCATGTAGTTACGCTACTCAAAGATCACCACCCCTTTTGGGCACTACTTTTATTGCCAACTCAACACATTATTCTTCTACTGAGCTATCTAACTTTTGAAAAGCTCCAAGCTTCAATCTTTGATGTATTCTATTGTTACATTGGAAATTCACAAATTCAATAAAACTATAACTATATATATACAAAAAATTCATATTTCTAACATTTTCACATAAATAACTGATTGAAAGAGGAAAAGAGTAGCTTAACTCTAAGATGACTACTTTTTCTATAGTTTCAACCAAATGCACGATTACAATAACCATTATTTAAAATTTTCATTTCATGTTTTGTCAGCATTGCAATTAAAGGGGGATTCTAAGTTTGAGTCATAGAGATAAATAAAAAAAAAGAAGAAGAAGAAGAAGAACAAAAACCCAAAACAGGGAAAGAAGAATCTTTACAGTCTCCGAGCTTGTTGGGAGTGGTGACGGAGGCTTTGACGCAGACTTCGAGAGGAGAAGTGGGAGTGGCCGCCATTGCAACGGTGAAGCTTCTAGAAGTAGTGAGCCTGGCGGCATTACGGCGGCAGAGGGCGTGGTTTTGAGGGAAACGAAGGCCGAAAGCTAAGTGGTGCTTGAGTGAGGATGACAGAGCTGAGGCTGTCGACATCTTTGGGTCGGAAATAACAAATTTGGTTTTGGTTTCTTTTTTTGAAGACGAAAAACGAAATAGTTTGGTTTTATAGTTTTGGCTGAAAATTGAGTTTTCTAGATGAGGTTTTAAAACCGCTTTGTGTTCTGAATGCGTGGCAAGTGTAAAGGTACCCCCATGGGCCATGGCCATATATGAAAATGGAACGAATATCACATTTTTCCTTTTTCCTTTTCAAAGATAGAATAATAATTTTTTTTCTTAAAAATTTAAGTGCTTGTAATTATTTATAATTTTAAATAAAAAAAATATATCTAAATATTTGATAATTTTAAAATCACTCTTAAGTCTTAAAATTAAATTAAGTTTTTTTCTAAGTACTTTTAAATGTTAAAATTTGAACTCTAAGTCTAACCATGAGAAGTAATTGTCAAATACTCTACTTATAGACTATAGTACCTACTTATAGTACTTATTACTGTTGACATAAAACATAAAATTAAGGGTAAGAATTTTCTAATATTAGGGAAGGGATGAGAATTTAAAGTATATATATAGAAAAAAAATTGGACATGCTGATTTTAAGGCCATAGAATAAAATTGAAACTTTTCAAAGATGATGATCACCCAATTAGGAATAAAATGCATAGTAAAAAGTTTGATTCAAACTTATTTATCCTTTGAGTATGTTTGTAACCCAACAAATATTCTTCAAGCATTTACTATAAGACAATTTGGTGAAACACATGCCATAAGACTTAACTTACAATATTAATAATACAAAAATTCCATAATAATTGTAAGAAATTTTTATTCAAAATAAAAAATAGAGTTCTTTTTTTTTTGGTGAAACAAAATATAGAGTTGGAAACTTTGAATCCACTTCATCAAATTTAAGGGGCCAAAAAATGATTAATGACCTTATTTAATATATTTATGGATATGGCTTTTAGGCCTCCACCCATTTCTTACCGAACCTATGTCGCTCAAAGCATTAGATCAATAACCCAAAAGTCAAGCCCATTAGGCCACCACCCTTTGAATCAGCCCATCTCTCCCCCACCGTTCTAACCCAAATGGCATTACCAACTTGTATGATTCTTCTTTCGTGGTATCTATTCTCCTACTCATACCCTCCATAACAATTTTCATTTTCTTTTGTTATTCGAAGTTATTAAGGTTTGAGTCTTGGTGGCCAAACCAAAAAGTTTAGTACTCTATCAATAGACCATGCGATTTCGGTATAATTTTCAAATATAATTAGATTTAGAACTTGTTGGACTATCGCCATTGTGTCTAATTGTCTCTTGACAATTGGCATATATTGAATCCTTTAATTGTACAATTAGTTCTGGTAAAAAAAATTGTACAATTAGTAGACAAAACCATCTAAAAAAGAAGAAGAATTGGAGAAGAATGAGTCAATTATTAGGTAAATAAATAAAAGATGTTATGATATGATTCTAGATTAGTCGAGAATCCAGACCCAATATAAATATGGGAGATTTGTACCAAAAAATATATATATCATATAGTCTTGAAATTTTAGTGTACCCATCGTTAAAGAAACCTCAAAAGATTTTTCTTAATTTTCAAAGACGTAATTGGGTGGTCAAGACATTTAGTTCATTATTATACTCTCCTTTAATATTTCCTTGTTTAAATCATCAAATATAATATACCTTTGTAAAAGGTGAAAAAGACACCCAATCTATTATGGAAAATCTAGGATGAAATGTCCATTTCATTAATATGCTGATAACTTATAATAATTTTGTGTTTACTTTAGTAGTTAGAATTTATCTCATTCTATGATCGTGAGGCTATGAGAATAAAATGTATACCTCTGACTTTCTTGCGTTAAAACTTTGGCTTCTACAAAAGTACGAGCGCTTTTTTGAAAAGATTAGGTTCGGAATTTTTTGAAAAATTATTTATGGAGGAAGAACAAGTTTTTTCTTTGATCTTCCCAAAGAGTTTTTTTCTGCTTCGATGTATTCTTTTTTTCTTTTTAAGAAAAGATCATAATTTTCATTTATAAAAATGAAATTACATAGGTAATACTCATAATTACACTCTTGTCATAGATCTAGATCTAGGTTTTAATTCGTGATAAGATGGGTCATCTTGATGATTATATAGGCTCGAACCTTCTTCATAAATCTTTGGCATGTCCACTACAGCATCGCTTTTGCTTCTCGATGGATGCCCTAAGAAAAAGCTTTCAACAACGAAAAAAAAAAGTGATTAATTCGAGAATCATCAACATCCGCTCGTTGATCAGAAAGAAAAACCATTCCGACAAAACAAATTGTTTTCAATCTATTGCAAACTAGATTCTGGACAAATACCAGACTCAGACTCGACACTAACTAACTAATTAACTCAAAAAACTTACTAAAACCCGACAGATCAATAGATCTGAGGACTTTATTCTAAAAGAAAAGTAAAAAAAAAAAACGGATCAGGCTCCTCCTCTCCCTTGACAAAATAGTCGGGGGGAGGAGGAGGAAACAAAATTTTGTAAGGAGGCTAAGAGATCGAGGGATGGGGAGCGGCTAGGGTTTTTAGTTAAAAAGATATTGATCTCATGTATTCTTTTCTTTGTAAGACATAAATATATACAAATTATTATTTGATGTTAGATTTGAGTTTAAAGGAAATAATTCAATATCTTTAAATATGATTTCGAATTTGAATCTCGTGAATTAGAAGAATAGAAGTAAAAAAAAATTCACTATTTGGAGTTAATTGTAACTTAATTTTGTTTTAGTCGAGATTCAATATAATTATCAAATATCAGACATAATGACATAGTTTCCTTTTTTTGAAAAAATGGACATATTATTCTAACATCATTTTCTTATTACATGCTTATATGTAATAGTTCTAGCCAAAGAATTAAGCGTGTGTGCATAATTATTGGAAAATGGATTTTTAAAAAAAAAAATTACTTTCTATTATATTATTCAAATATATTCCTTTTTTTTTGGCATTCAAATATAAATATATTCCTTTATACGTAATAAAGACCCTCCTCCTTCTCTTTTAGATCTTATCTACTTAGATTAAAAAATGTAAAAAGGAGGGAAAAGGACTCGTAGCTTATGTTAGGAAATCAATAATCGGATATACTGATTAGGAAATCTATTAATCGCAGCACTAAATATTTTAGATTATATTTTTTTTAGGAAATATTTTAGATTATATTTAAAGATTATTAATAAAGGGAAAATTTTTTAAGAAGATAAAAGAATTGAAGTTGAAGGACTAAATTGTATAGAATAAAATGTATGGGAGATCAAATCGCATAGAATAAAAATATTTGAGGTGATTTTATAAAAAATAAAGTTGAAGGGCTAAATCGCATAAAATAAAAATTGTAAATGACCCACTAAAATTGTTCAAGCTCTCATTTTTGCTCAAGAATTGATTAAAGGGTCCTCAGACTTTAACCCAATAGCAGACACCAATATTGAGCAAACAAATGTGGATAAATTGGGTCTCTATGTGTATGTAAGGGGGCGTTGGAAGTTTACTATGAAAATAAAAATAGTGTAAAGGCTGTCCTTGGTGAGTGTTTTCTTTGAAAGTTTTCTTCCATGAAAGTTACTTTTTAATGTTTGTTTAACCATGTAAAATTTAAATTAAATTCCGAGTGTTTTCAAATGTTTGGTTTAATTGTTATTTTCCTATGAAATTAATTGAAATTTATTAAAATACCCTTTGAAATATATTTAAAATTTTAAAATTAGGTAATTTTGTCTTGAAATCACTTCCATTTAAAAAATGTGAAAATATTAACACACGCCCCTGATATGAAAATATTGTCTAACTTTTAAGAAAAAAAAAAAAAAACTCTGGGTGAGTAAACCGTAACTTTCAATTGCAAATCTTTTGGTTTGATACTAATTCCATTTCCTGATTTTGATGTTTGGCAATGTATAAGACACTCTTAGGTTGATTTTGCTGCTGTTGGTGTTTAGTTTGCTGTTCTAAATGGCTAAATGTTTCTCTGCATGCCTGCTTGGTTGACTGCATAGTGAGAATTCTTTTTTATTTTGATGTGAATGACTGTATATAGTGCATACATATCATAGTGGACACTTGACTGCTGATATTACTGACTAGTTGCTGCTACATATTAATTAATGCTCTTGTTTTTGTTCAAAATGAGCTATTTTTTAGTATATGGTTAGTAGATTTGGTGGGCAGTGTGTTACACACTTACACTTGCACAATTACACTTTTTGTGCATACTTATTTTGTTGTTCAATTGATAATCAAATGTAATGGCTTAAATTTTAAAGCCTTAAAGTTAAAAAGGTATATTATATATATATATATAAGTAAAGTTTACTTTCTATTGCAATTTACATATTTCATATTAGTACTATTCAGTATAATGTTTCAATTGATCAATTTTTTTCTCATTCTTTGGTGCATTGAAGACATAATACAATCAAACAAAAATCTTATAAATCAATCAATTACGCCATATAATAATTATTCAAAAAATTATACTATAAATTATAAATTGAAGAACATTTGAAATAACATCAGATAAATTAACCGGTAATGTAAATATCACCATTAAAATATAATAAAACTTTAAAATAAAAAAGACCCTTCACATACAGACATACTTACTACAAATTGAAATCAATAAGAAAACTTTTTTTAAAAAAAAAAAACTTCATATACCTACTTAAAAATTAGTTCAAAATACAAGAAAACATATTTACAAAATAATATATTATTTATTAAACATTTAGCAAATATTGATGAGACATTAATTATTGGGATATCAAACTTTTTTTTTAGGAAAAAAAACCCTTCATATATACTATCTCACAAGTTGATAATAAAACCCCTTCATATACTGCGAAATAATTTATTAATATATATTTAGTAAATATTGATGAAATTACATTAAATGTTGGATTTATTGCGTTAAACCCAATTTTATATATATATAGAAGATTGGTAACATTTTCTCAAAAAAAAAGAAAAGAAAGAAGATTGGTCAACACGTTTGGTGAATATGTCAAAGAAAATGACTCTCCTAATTATATCATGTGGGTTTTTCCTTTGACTCCATATATACAATTTTATTACGATGGTTACTATATACTTACATATATATATGTGTGTAAGTTGTTCGAACTTAATATATATTTATAATTGCTTCTTGGAGGTTTCAAGTTTGAATCGAGGAAAATTTTAACAGTATAATTTGTTGATCTTTATAAGATGGAGCACTATATATATGACCCGAAAGTAATTAAGATCTCTATCCATATAATGGACTGAGGGGCCAATGAACTACTATGACAAAAGGTAATAATCATTGTTACTTTAATCTCATTCAAGGAGAGAAAGTTCAAAGCAATTGCATGCACAATTTTGCAGATATCTATCTAACATAGTATTGATTGCAATCCTACTTGTATGAATTTTCAAACAAAGATTACACTCTTTCATGCATGCACTTGAATATCAGCCAATCAATTCATGTAGCCAGAGTTAAACTTAAATGATAAGCCCACTGTTTTGGTAAACTTTCACAGGGCCGGGACCAAAGCCAAAAGAAAAGGACCAAATTGTTACAATGAAATTATAATGGTTAACCTTCTCAAGGTAAAGGTCAACTATGTATCTCAAAGTTAAATTTCGCCTTTGACCCTGACCCATGATACCTCTTCATGTCCAATTGAAATACTTGGGACCCCATTGCCCGAAATCCCAAAGGGTATAAGCATGTGGGAAGCTGTATGGGATAAGCAACAAACTTCCATTAAAAAAAGGAGATCTCTTTTCTTTCCCTTTGACATAAAGCCTAATCATGCTTGAAACAACAGTGGCACCAGGTGGAATGGCCTTCAATTGTAGGAACATCTAAGGGACCCCAATAAATCGATTTTGTTCGTGATAGAAAATGAGATTCGAACCTAATTCTTCGAGTGGAGGGATGCATGCAAGCACGGTTTACAATTAATCATTTAAATCTTTCCAACAAGGATCAAAGCTATAATTTGATCAAAGTAATTGGTGAAAATGACTTTTGAGATTTCAATTGATGTTTGTATTGAGAGAATGTATATATATATATTTGATAAAACATGGTGCACATGGAGGAAGATTGTGTGCAATCTCTACTCTATGGTCCTACCAAAAGCATTGTACAATAACATATGGGACTATGAAATGTTTGGCAGTTGGATGACAAACTAGTCCATGTTTGGTGTGGGTGACCTTAATGCACTTGAGTTGTAGAACTTGGGGAGAAACAGTTACATATCTTTATGGCTAGGCATGCAATATTTACCCACTTTTCCCTAAACAATTACCTACAAATTTGGACTTAGGAAGCTCTTTTATTTACTCTCACTTTTTCCTTTTCTTTTTAAGCTAGTAGATAATTGTAGAGGGTTCCAAAGTCTCCTCTCTTCAAAAGATATATGATTATCTACTAGTATATTCTTTCATTGATACTCTACTTTAGAAAGGTAACAAAGATGCATGTTATTATGATATTATTATTGTTTCATTTTTGTAAATATGAAAACTACTTATGCCTTATTTGGATATATTAATTAATGATATGTAAAATTGTTATAAATTAGGGAACTCTTTAGAGGTAAGAGTTCGAGATTGGATCTTACTACTTATCGAATGAGTTTAAATTTTGAGATGGTTATGTTTTCTTAAGGGTGTTCCATGACTAATCTATTTCACTTGGGAGTTTTTCTTCCCTGATCTTTAATAGATTTCTCATCAGACCCTTATTTGGATCCAATTGAAACTGTTTGCCCCTTAATTGGCCCAAAAAAAGGTTAAGGTTCAAATTGAGATTTTCCACAAACTTTGAGCCCTATATTGAGATTCTAGCTAGTCTTTTAGCTCAATCAATTTTCACTTGCCCAAACTTCTTATAATTATTGAAGGTTTCTTTCCTTTTTCATTTTTGGCTGCAAAGCTAGAAGGGGATGTGGGGGTAGTTCACTGCTTGCTGTTTATGGTGCATCATGCTCTAAGTTATTACATATACTGTGAACAAAATCCATAAGTGCTTTGCCAAACAAAAGTGCATGATTTGCTTTTGTCATTTAATTAAGACTTGCTGTTTATGGTGCATCATGCTCTAATTTACTTACATATTGTGAACTTGCCAAACAAAAGTGCATAATTTGCTTTTGTCATTTAACAGAATTGGGGAAAAAAGAGAGCTTTGTTACCTTTGATAGCTTAAGACTAGCTACCCAAAGGAGAATTGAAATGACACTTTCCATGCATGTGACAAATTCAAGTTAAAAATTAGTAACAAAACTACGCCAAACTTAAGGTTCTACATTTTGAACATGATATTGTGGGTTATAATTCATGTTTATTTTATTTCTTAGTTAAAACTAAAAACACAAAAAATGGGTGCATTGGATTCCCACTAGTTATAGAAGAGAAGAGATGTGGTATCCATGTATCCATATATATACTCTAAAAATGTACAACCAAAGAGAGGAAAAAAAATTCAATAAGAAAAAATAGCCCATTTCTTTGGGATTGATTGTGCTTTGTGCAAAAACAACACCCACAGCTCATATCTCACATGCAGGGGGTGCCCCATGATGAGAAGGGAAGAGGGGTCCTAATGTACGGCAAGCCGGTGGTACTACTCATGTTTCAACATGAATTATGGGACCATCTTTGCTTTGCCCCCTTTGCCTTGCCCTTTGGCTCCTTCCTAGCTACTCTTTTCTTTCTTTCAAAGTTTTGATTCAACTCTCTCTCTCTCTTCTTTTTTTTTTTCCTTTTGTAAATGGAAAAATAGTACCGCAAAAAAACTAGTACTGCTACTTCTTTCTTCTACTATTGAGGCAATGAGTTAGAGGGGTTTCAGCAAAAATGAAAAATGGGGCTCTTTGATATGACACCAATTTGTCATCTCCCACTCACCCTCTCTCGACCAACCATTTCTTCCCCATTTCCATCACTCTCATTATTTTTTTTTGTTGACCATGTTTAATCTTTTTCCTTCTTTTTATTTTTATTAATAGGTATTTTCATTTTCAAAACATAATTTATTATGTAATTCATCAAATCCACATATCTCAATCTGTTAATTCTAATTCTAATTAAGTGGAGAGTATTACTTTTGAGTGTGTTTAAAGTAGGATATGAATATATGATATATGAGATTAGATAAAATTAATTGGTAATTTCTGAATAAAAATATGTTAATTTCTATATGATTTTATACAATTGAATAGCCCCCTCCCCTTTTTGTTTTGTATTTTAATAGTGCAACAAGAATGACCATATGACTTGTGTTTTACGAGCTAGGTAAATTGGCATTTGAACCCCAAAAACTAATTTCATCTTAGTTTAATTTCTTTCGTAAAGTTTATCTTTTGATGAAATGATGACAAAGTAGCTCATGGTTATGGATACAAAGGTTGAGTGGAGATTTAAATGAGTATTCCTAGTTAATGAATGGGATATAGGTTTGGCCTGTTAATTTGTACATGTAATTTACTTTAGTTGGATTTCAACTATCCAAGTACTTGTAAACATATTGTTTGGTTCAAATATGGCAAAAAAACATTTAGAAGTGTACCTAACAGGCTCCAATAAAAAAGTATTAGTACATTTCTTTTTCTTTTTTTTTAAAATTATTTATACATCTTTTCCTCTTTTTCTTTTATAATTTATTGAAGTGTAAGAAAATGTAAAAAAGGCAAAAATTTCCTTATATATATCTTACCCCACTAATATTTCAAGTGATCCTAAATATACAATGGTGATCATGAGTCTCACAATAGTTTTAATGGGCACCCAAGGCGAGTTGTTAGTTCAATTGATGAGTGCACTGTATCTGAATCGTGAGATCTTGGTTCAAATCCCACAGAATGTGGGTTTAGTACGTAGTTTTTGTAATTAGTTTATTTAAGATAATTTCTTAGTTTGAATTGGATTCTCATAAGATGTTTGGGCATATATAAGGGTTTATTATTATTATGATTATAATGAGATTTCATAAGTTTTAGTGGGAAAGGAAATTAATTAGAGAATTGAGAGTTTCAAACTTGAAACTTAATTTTCTCAAATGAATTATAACATCTAATTAACTATCTCGACTAAAATAAGCATATATTCAACCTATAAGAAAATTGTGCGACTGACTTAGATAAATTTTGTCGAAAATTGCAAAACCCCAAATTAATTAGGGCAAGACAAGATGAAGTAGAAAGAATCAAACTTATAGTGTTTTAGCTATCCCTATCACCAGCTGTTCATCACAAACTAATATGATAAGAACAACAAACCGGTAAAAATGATGGCAAATGACAATGATCAAGAAAATGTGTACAATAGATTGAGCTAAAAAACACAAAGCTAGCTGATTAAAGGCGAAAAGGTTTGTTGATTGTTTCCTTCTTCTTCTTCTTTTTTTGGCCCCTTTATAATCTCCTTTTCTTTTACTTTGTTTTTACTTATTAGTAGCTAGGGTAGACCAAAGCAAAGGAAGAAGCTGCTATATTAATGCATGAATGCATGTGAAGTTTTTGGCTATTAAAGAAGCCTAGCTATGCTTTCTCCATTTTTTGGGTTCTTTTTGCTTTCTTTTTTTGTTTTTTTTTAACATTATTTTAAATCTCTCTCAAGCTCGATCTCCTTGTGCTTTATTTAAGTACTAATAATCTAAACCCAAGAATTCCAATTTTCTTAGCTACTTTCTACTTCATTATAGAGAGAGAAAAAAATGGAGGCCAGGGGAGCAAGACATAATATTTATTTTCTTTGAAAAAAACATTATATATCATGAACATCAATCTTAATTTAACTACAATATTACTAAAGTTTTTAAAGTAAAAGTATGCATAACATATTATTGGTTTTGGTTCGATATATTACTCATAATTTTAGGGACTTAATTAACCTATTTTTGCTATTTGTTAGATTATATATAAATTAAAAAGTAGTAATTAAATTAATTCAAGGTAAATTATACAATACACCGTCAGTGGAGTTTAGTAAATTACACAAACGGGTTCTGAGGGGTGATATGTGTCCTATAGGGACTAGATTGAAATATTTAAAACTTAATTAATTCAAAAAATGGACATGTGTCAACTACACAATCCGCTTGTGGAGTCCAAAATTTATACCGCCGGTGTATCAAATAATTACCCTTAATTCAATGGTGGCATATAATCAAATAAAGATATGATATCATAAAAGATTTTTTTTTTGAAGAATGATATCATAAAAGATTTAATTAATAATTAGTTGCTAGTATTATTTTAGGTATAATATTAATACATGACATAATATGATAATCATGAATTTCATATCTAATATACTAAAATTTGTCTCCACACATTTTTAATTTCTTTGAAACATGAGGATGACTCAGTTCTCCCTTTATTTTCAAAGTGATTTCTCATCAAACCATGGAGATTTTTAAATCATTAACCACATTATTTTAAAATTTATGTCAATGTTTACCGAACAATGCCGGTACTAATTATAATAATTAATTAATCAAATAAAGCTTTGATTAAAAACTCGATTATTTAATCCTTAATCAACTGTTTGTATGTACTTTGTTTTGCATCGTTTATTGCCGGCATGACTACTTGAAAAGCAATAATCTAAGGAATCATTCGTAATTAATTAATAGTTAAAATCATATATAATAATCAGATCTAAGCACCGAGATTAACAAATTATAATCATTTACAAAAAAAATTATAATAACTTTCAAATACTTTTGTGGGGTTTTACGCAAAGAGACAACATGGATTTACAAATAGGATCTTTAATTTACAATTAAGGAATCTTATTGACTTCTATTTGCACGAGGAAATGAACTTTTGCATGAAGATGCAAATGCCAAATGGAAAAAATTTAGGGCTTTGCCCATGTGAATGAAGACAACCATGTGAGGCTTTATTGGATGAAGATGAAGAGAAGATTTTGTGTATATATGTGTTGTAATTTGACCACCTCTTTTGAATTGATCTTGTTTTCAATTATTTTTAATTTCTCAACAAATGTTGGAGAAGAGTAATTAATTATTAATAATAATAATAGTCCTATGACGTCCTAACTTAATTGCCTTGTTATATATAATTTGTCAACAAATTTGTATTAGTTTATTAATAAGTTACTTAACAATATATAATTCGCCTTTTGATTTTGTGATATAAAAAAATTCTACCAAAAGTTATTACTTATATATTGAATTGAAGGCCAGCATTTCTCGCTTTAGAAATTGATTTTTTCTCGAACATTTAAAATGAATAGGATGAATACCCAATTTAGAAAAGATCATGGAGTAAACTTAATTATCGGAATTTTTCTTTAAAAAAAAGTTTAAAAATTAGTATAAGTTGAAAATCCATGTCATTAAATTTAAAACATTTATGCTAGATAGAATTCAATTGACAACCAAATATGATGAATATATTGAAGTTAAACTAACTCTTTAAATCGGAGAAGAGCTATATGTCTTTTCTCTCTTTGTTTATATGAATTCAAATTAATTTTACTTCTTTTTGTCTTTTCGGTGCAAAATACAATGAATTTTCAAAATTGTTGTTTCACTAATTTTACATATAAGGGTGACTCAGTTTTATAAACTTTTAATTCTCTTGTTTAATTTAATTATATAATAAGAATTGTCAGTTTTGGTTTTTGCAATACATTTTTTTGTTTATTAACAATCTTGACATTCTTGTCTTAAAATTTTATAATAAAGAGAATTTCTGAAATGGGGATATTTCCATTTTTTATTTCTCCCGAAAAATTCACTTAGCTTCATATCCACGTTAAATTTATGGATTTCTAAAATCACTAACCTATGAGTGCTCAATAAACATTCAAATTGCAATATTTTCATTGGGAAGATAATCATCCAGTACTAATCCACAATTTCCGAGACTAAATTAGTAGTATATGCAAGTATAATTGATCTCACTATACTACTCCATCCATTTCTTATTATAAATAAATCTATACTCTTTGTTCCTTTTTATTTGTTATCGTCATATATCAAGAAATTAGACAATTTTTAGTTCTAATTCTAATCCTATTTTTTTTAAATCATTCTAACCCTATTTAAATACTCTTTAATTTCTAACAGAATTAAATAAGGTCGTTGGTGCATTATGCCATAACCCAATAGAGATAAAATATATTTTCCTTCCTAATAAAAAGTTTGAAAAGTTAAAAGGGTATTTTGGTAAGAACCTTATAAATTGTATAGAATTTTGAAAACTAATTAATTTTTAACCGTTTGCCTTGGTTAAAAATTTTGGTTATCATGGACTTATATATAGGAACATAGGGAGTATTTAGGTAGATTCTATAATTTTAATTTATAGAATTAATACTCATGAAATATTTCCCTTTTTTTCTTGTTTTTCTTGTTTTATTCTAGATTATATAGTTATATCATTTGACATTCGTTCTACTCCCTCAATTCCAATTTATATGTCACTTCGATCAACTATTATTAGCAAGTTTCTATCTTCTTTTAAGATGATTAAGATGGAGATGAAATAAGAACGAAAATCCTCTGCCCCAATTTTGGTGCCCTATTTGTGCCCCATCCATCAAATAATGACACGCGTCCCTTTTCAGTTTTTAATGTTATTCCTTGTTTGCGTAATTAAATTAAATTTTATATTTTCATTCTAAAACCCTATGGGGAATGTATTAAAATTTAGAACTAACCCTTATATATAATTATTGATTGCTAATTTGGGGCTAAACCTGGTGTTTATGTGGGTTTCTTATTTTATTTTTTTGTATAAATATTACTTGTTAAAACTTAAAAACAAACAAGGTATAACACAAAGGAAATGTGGCATGATTTGGTGAATGGGGCATGAAGTGGGGCACAAAACTTGAGGCATGAGATTTCCATCCATGAAATAAATACAATTAGTGGGCACTATATATAGTCATCATCTGTTTATTTTGTTTTATGAAATTTCGCAATTTCAATTGTTTTACTAATCTGTGTAAAATTGACTAAAGTGACGAATGGAGGGAGAGTAATTGCTAACTAGTATATGTGAGTTCCCATGATGAACAATTAAGCCAATGTACTTAAGTTAGAATGAAATCTTTCACACTTGGTAATTGGTGGGAAGACTTTTATCTTTCACAACTTTTCGATTCAAAGGAATTAGCTAGTTTTATTTTAAGTGAATAAGATGAAAAAAGGGTTAATTAGGATGAAAATCTCACTTATAGGACCTTGGGTTCGAGAACTACTATACAAGTTTCACGACTTCCTTTTTATATGTTGACTTTAGGAAACATGTGTGCCAAATAAAAATAATGTCCAAATTTCTAACAATAATTAAAACCCTTATTGCTCTATATAGACTTTGCATTATATGTTTTTGTGCAGTTAGTCAATAGGAGTCGAGGGCTTATATAGGATGAGGTAGATTTTGAGTATAAAAGGATAGCTTGGGTACTAGGAATTGTTCCAAATTCCGGCACTATCAATTGTTTTGAAAGCAAATTTAACTCGTATGGGGACTGGCCTGCCTAGCATAGGGAATAGGGGTGCAAGAAACTATATCTAGTATGTAACAAATCTAGAAATATCATTAATAGTGGTGGCTGAGTTATAATGTCAATTTTTCCCTAGTTTACATAGTAATTCTCTTTAATCATAATAACTAACTTCAAGATTAAGATGAAGATATTAGAAAATCATCTCTCTTGGTCTACATCTTTGCTTCATTTCTAAGCAATATCTTTTCTCATTTTGGAGACATGTACATTCAAAATATTGGACATTTGATCTCCCTCTCTCTTTTTTTTTCCCTTTAGATCGAGTTAAATTTATATATATATATATAGTGGTCATTTAATTAATTTTTAATCTTCTACTACAATATTATTCTCCTAAAAGGTGATAGCAACATCAATTGTGAGTTGTGACCTTTTAAAACAAAAAAATTGTGACCATTTTTTTTTCAAAAAGAACTTCCTAAACTTCATGCAAATTTAATCAATGCTAAAATAGAACACAATCGACAATTTGTGACAAAAGGGACCTTTTAGGTATATATTTTTTATAACATATGGGAGGTTTAAGGAGAAGATATCGAAATTACTCTATTAAGAATGGTTAGGAATTTAACCAACCTTGCCCCAAACCAAACACTAAACCCTAATTTTATCATAAATATAACTATGTTATATAAATACCAATACAACGGTCACAAAGCTTAATAATTAATGGCTATAAGTAGAAAAAATACTATATCAATATGAAACTTTAATATTTTCACAATTAAATAGTTTTATAAAAGAATTTTATTATGTGAGATTATGAATAGTATATCCAATTTGGGTTTTGGACAATTATATGAGACAATATCAACTCATTCTACCCTTTATAAAACAACCAAGTAGAAAAGTTCAAAAACTACCAAAGAAAAGATCAAATCCTAATTGTATAATTTTCCTTTCAATAATGTATCTCTCCCCCTCTATAATTATTATCTTCAATAATAATTAACACCTTAATCAAAATGATTTTCATTCTTTTTCAATCATTCAAAAGAAAAAAAGAAAGAAACAACAAAACATGTGAGGACAACCAAGCATCCACTAATCAAAGCTCAAAGCACTTTCATTGCTTTTCTTTTAATCCCATGGAATAGAATTGCGAACTATCTCTCTCTCTTTCCCTCCCCCTCTTGGCTTCAAATAAATACCACTTTCTTCAATTCAAAATGCTTTTATGTTAGTTTTTATTAGCGAATTTTGATTTTGAAGGAAAAGCTTAATTTGGCAATTTCAACAAAATACAATCATTTATATGATACACATCACTCTTGAGAAATTTAAAGACATGAATGGGAGTTGGGCATAAATGAAAAGGGAAAGATTAAAAAAAAAGATAAAAAGAGCATACAATTACCTTGCAATAGTTTAGTTGTCGAATTAGAAAAATAGGAGAAAATTTTTGATACAAAATCCCTTCGATTTTTAATAGTAGCATTACCCCAATTAATTCGGAGTAAAATCATAATGGATATTAGGGGAGCCTACTTTTCCATTCATAATACTTGAACTTGAGACTTCTTTCACTGCTTTTCTTTTAATCCCATGGAATAGAATTGCGAACTCTCTCTCCCCCTCCCCCTCTTGGCTTCAAATTAAGTACCACTTTCTTCGATTCAAAATGCTTTTATGTTGGCTTTTATTAGCGAATTTTGATTTTGAAGGAAAAGCTTAATTTGGCAATTTCAACAAAATACAATCATTTATATGATATATATCACTCTTGAAAAATTTAAAGACATGAATGGGAGTTGGGACATAAACGAAAAAAAAAAAGATTAAAAGAAATTAGAACCTACAATTACCTTGCAATAGTTTAGTTGTTGAATTAGAAAAATAGGAGAAAATTTTTGATACAAAATCCCTTTAGTGTTCAATAGTAACATTGCCTCAACTAATTCAGAGTAAAATCATAACAGATATTAGGGAAAACCCTTCCAGCGCCTGCTTTTCCATTAACTCAATGCAATATACATTGGTAGACGGATTTTTTTAAAAGATAAATAAATTAACATGTTATCTTTCGATAATATGTAGAACTGTATAGAAAATGTAACAAATGTATGAATTTTTCAAATGATTTTCACTCAAACTTGTCAACATATATAGAATGATTGAACTAAACACTCGTAATTTTTTTTTTTTTACAAAAGTCCTTGATATGTTAATCATATTGATTCTCGACTAATTGAAATTGAAAAGTTAGAGTCGTGCTCACGTTGGACATTAATGTTTATCTTTCTTTCACAAAATTGGAACACAACCTTACTAACAAATACTATCAAGCTCCTTAGTCCTTACACTCAATATAACAAACATTTATTCCCTTTTTGAGACCTCCTCACTAACTAAACCCAAATTCCCGTATAAAAAAATGGAAAAATTCCATATAACAAAAATCGTAAGCCCTACCATGAGGGAGATATTAGTGCAACGTGGCATAGTCATATGGGAAGCATATGAAACTTTGATGCGTCAATTTTATGAATGTGGCCTCCCCAAAGCGTTTTCGCTTTACATTAATTTTTTTTTTTTGGCCATTATTTTCAATACAACAAAAAGAAAAGGGGAAAAAAAGAGAGGAAAAAAAAACTAGAAAAGACCCTTAATTTCTTTTCTAAAAAACGCCGTTATTTATAACGGCGATGCGTTCGAGTGGGCCCCACGAGTCGATGGTCCTAAAATCGATGTTGACGTCTGAATCCCTTTCTCCTTTGATCTAATCTTTCTCCATTTTTTAATGGGGCCCACGAGAAAATCATCACGTCAGGTCGAGGGTCGTGGCTTCCACGGGCATATGTAATTCGAGCACGTGGCTTTATGAGGACACAAGGCTTTGCTTCGTTGGGGCGTGGTTTGCACTTGCTCTTAATGATTGTTTTAGCTAAAGTTGACTACATTTCCTCTCATGTGGCCATGTAGGGAGAATGAAAATGACTTGCTCACTCGACTGTAGGGAGCGTGTGCAATACGTTGCCGGCATTGTTAATTTATTGGTCCATAAAGGCATAAACCTTATTTTCTTTTCATTTTTTGAGAGTGAAAATTGGTTTATAAACTTTGCTAGTGGCTCCTAGCCAAAGTTATGACTAAGACCTCGCATTTTTTCTTCTCTTTATTAATCTTATTATTCTCAAATTTGACTCTCCTTAAACAATCTCGCGCTAAGTTTTTCGTATTATTTATATAATTGTATTTTTTAGAATGAAAATCAAGTTTGGTAAATTCTAAATGAAATTTAGACCTAGGTTAAACGGTGAGATTAATTATAGTTAGATTAAAATGTGGAGATTAGAATTGTAGTTATGAGAATTTAATTAGCAATAGAAAGCGTTTGGTATGGTATTGAGATGAAAATGCAAAATAACCATTAATGGTAGTAGTATAAGAGAATATTATAAAATTATGGAGATAAAAGATATATAAAATTTTAAAAGCTCAACAACAACATTTTGAAGCGATTGAAATTTTCATTGTTGACCAACTTTTGATTTGTCACATGAGACAATCGCTACCGATGGAAACCAAAAGTAGTTTTTATTGAGTCTATCACCTTTGGGGCTCCAAAACGTGGCGAACTTCAAAACAAAGACATAAATTGTCAATAACAAGTTCAAATACATTTTTTATTACTTTTACACTGAACTTTTTTTTTAATACTTGCCTTTTCTTCTTCTTATTATTATTATAATTTAACTTTCAAATCATAAAATTGATCACCATTTAGCACTATTAAAGATAAATTAATAGGAAGATTTGAACTCATAACTACTTTTTTTTTTTTGCACCACATAAGACATAACTACTTATTTCAACACGAATGACTTCAGTAATTCAAGTTACTCAAACCAATTGGTATTTTTAGAATATAGTAAATTCATATTAGGATATGTATAGCAAGGGAGAAGAGGAGCGTGTAGGGCACGAGCAAGGAGAGACGAAGGAAAAAGGAATAGAGGGAATAAGCAAGTGGAGCCCACAGTCTGCAAAACCCAAATATATAGTAATTGATTTAAGCGTACGCCCATCTGAAATCGATTATTATTATGAAAATTTTATTTTCCTTTTAAGTTTTTTTTTTGGGCACAAATTTTCCTTTGAAGTTTATTGGTATATAAACGAGAGCTGTACACACTGTCTAAACTCCCAATCAAAATATCCCCTTCAATTTCAAGTGTTCAACCCAACCCTTTTTTAGCATTGCGGTGCTCTTACGGCTCTTTCTTTTCTTATAGTATAGTATTTTTTTTCATTATTATGCTTTAAAACTTCTTGCGACAACCACATCTCTCAATTTTCCTAAAAAAATCCCCACTTAGAAAAAGTTTATATGCTTTATTTTTCTGATTATATATTTCAAGGTTAATTGGAATTACTTATATATATTTAAAGAAATTATTACAAATTCAAACTTAATTTTATGACAAAAAAAATCAACCTAAATCAACTTCAAATAAAAAATTTTATTATTATCATCGAAAATATTTTGATAATTGTATGTGTTGGTAATTGAAGTTAAGAGTTTGATGCTCTATTACAATGGATAGTAATAATTTTTTTTATCAAAGTAGAAAAATCAATTACTATTATTAATTAAATTGATTAAAAAAAAATTTAATATCTGATAATCACATTAGATCATGACTAATAGTCGAAGAAATATGGAACACTCTAATTTGAAGAAAGCTTTCTAACATCTATTTATCTATTTTATAGATAAATTATAATTAAAAAATGTATTATTACTGTTAAGAAATTGTTTATTTACTACAATATTATATATATTCTTATAATATCATACAAAATCACAAATATAGTAATATACTTCTACTTTCCAATTTTCTTCTCATAAATTAATTGAAATCAATTCTTGTTTTGTTGTAAAAAAAAAATTAAATGAAATCAATATCTATAAACATAAAATTAAACTTTCATTGTTGTAATTAGTAAGATGTCTTAACAACTAGGTTAGGACAGAAAATTACATCAAGAATTGGATAAGATGAAAGTAGTAATAATTAATTAATGAAGTGGGGAACTCAAAATCATTTACTTTGAGACTTGAGAGAGTAACAATCTGAGTTAAATCAACATGCAACTTTTAAGCTTTAGTTAAGAAATTACTTTATTTTCTTACCTTTTAAAAAAAGAAAATGAAAAAAAAAAGACAATCCCATTATTATGGCCTCCGTTGTTCCTTATCTCTTCTTCTCCTAGTCCCCTCCTGTTTTCTCCATTACTTCTTCTTCTCCACCCAGATCCCACTTCCCTCCCTTTCTCTTTTTCTTCTTCAATCTTTCTTTTGATCCAAAAAAATTGAGCTAAAATCGAGCAAATCCAAAAAATCCCAATTCACTGCTATGAACAAGCTCTAACCTTTGGCTTTTATTTTTTTATTAATTTCGTTGGCTTAATCTCCAGAAAAAATGAAGAGAGATCACCAGGAAATCTGCGGAGCCACTAGCTATGGTAGTGGGAGTGGCTCAAAATCTGAGAGTTCAACAATTTCTATTCCTAACAAAGGAAAGTTATGGGAAGAAGAGCAAGATGCCGGCGGGATGGACGAGCTCTTGGCCGTTTTGGGTTACAAAGTTCGAGCTTCCGACATGGCCGATGTGGCTCAGAAATTGGAACAACTGGAGATGGTTATGGGAACAGCTCAAGAAGATGGGATTTCCCATCTTTCTTGTGACACCATTCATTATAATCCTTCCGATCTTTCCGGTTGGGTTCAAAGCATGTTGTCTGAGTTGAACAATCCGGCGACGGAAAATCTCGATCCTGTTTTGGCGAATTCGGATTCCAATTCTTCAATTCTTTCCCAGGTTAATCCCTCAGATCCTTCCAAGTCACACCATCAGCAACAAATTGTCAGTAGCAATCATTCTCAGGTTTACAATGATGATTCCGAGTATGATCTTAGAGCAATTCCAGGGGTTGCTGCTTACCCACCGGCGAAATCATCGGAATCGGATTCGGAAAGTACCCGGAAACGGATGAAAACTTCAATTGGTACTTCATCTGGATCCTCCTCCGCCGCCGCCGCCACATACGGCTCATCTTCTTCTTCATCGCCGCAAGGGATTGGGGTTTCTGGTGCTGTAACTGAGTCAACTCGTCCTGTAGTTTTGATTGACTCGCAGGAAACTGGGGTTCGACTGGTTCACACCTTGATGGCTTGCGCCGAAGCTGTTCAACAAGAAAATCTCAAGCTTGCTGATGCTTTAGTCAAGCATATTGGGTTACTCGCCGCCTCTCAAGCTGGCGCCATGAGAAAAGTTGCTACTTATTTTGCTGAAGCTTTGGCTCGAAGAATCTACAGGATTTACCCACAAGATTCTCTCGACCCATCTTACACAGATATGCTGCAGATGCACTTCTATGAAACTTGCCCTTACTTGAAATTTGCTCACTTCACGGCCAATCAAGCTATTCTTGAAGCTTTTGCGACGGCAAACAGAGTTCATGTTATTGATTTCGGGTTGAAACAGGGGATGCAATGGCCGGCTTTAATGCAAGCTCTTGCATTAAGACCAGGCGGACCACCGGCTTTCCGATTAACCGGAATTGGCCCTCCTCAGCCGGATAATACAGATGCTTTACAGCAAGTGGGGTGGAAGTTAGCTCAGTTGGCTGAAACTATTGGCGTCGAATTTGAGTTCAGGGGTTTCGTCGCTAATAGTTTAGCTGATCTTGAACCCGAAATGCTCGAGATCCGCCCTCCCGAGGTGGAAGCGGTGGCTGTGAATTCCGTTTTCGAACTTCACCGTCTGCTGGCTCGAACAGGCGGAATCGAAAAGGTACTTTCTTCGATCAAAGCAATGAAACCGAAAATTCTCACGGTTGTCGAACAAGAAGCGAATCACAACGGCCCGGTCTTTGTAGACCGGTTTACGGAAGCTCTACATTACTATTCCAGTCTTTTTGACTCATTAGAAGGTACCGGGGTGGCGCCGCCGAGTCAAGACCTGGTTATGTCCGAGTTATACTTGGGTAGACAGATTTGTAATGTGGTTGCATGTGAAGGGATGGACCGAGTTGAACGACACGAGACGCTGACTCAGTGGAGGACTCGGATGGAAGCATCCGGGTTCAGCCCGGTTCACTTGGGTTCAAACGCGTATAAGCAAGCAAGTATGTTGTTGGCTCTGTTTGCTGGCGGAGATGGGTATAGAGTGGAGGAAAATAATGGTTGTTTAATGCTTGGGTGGCATACAAGGCCACTCATCGCCACCTCAGCTTGGCAACTCGCCACCACTGAGTCGGGATAGTGAGTTGACTCAGAAACTGGGATTATATGTATTAATCGAGTTGGCGAGTGCATGAGTGAAAAGAGAAGGGTAAATGAAAGCAATCCAAGTGTGTAATTCTAGTTCTTTTTTTTTTTTTCACTTTGTAGTCAAATTTTTTAGTACTTTTTTTTAGATTAGATTTTTATTTTTTTTTCTCAATGGGAGCCTTTGTAATTTTCAAGAATGGATCAAATGATAAGGCAAATCTTTTTTTTTTTTTTTGGTTCATTTAGAATTTTGTTTAAATAAATGGGGGATGGCAATTGCATGATTCTCAACAAGAAAAGAAAGAAAGAGTTTGTGTTAGTGACTTTGTGTGGCTTTTTGTGCATTAGCTCCATGTCCCCTGGCCTGCAAAATTTTGGACTTGTTTGTTGATGTTTTTGAGGGAGAAAACGTAGGCATGATATAAGAAAAGAAAAATTAACTTCCCACAATGTCTTCTTTCGGAGTCATTGGCTAAGCAATATTTATGGTAGATTAATAGCATGCTTGCTCTCAACATGAAATGAAATTGAAAATTCATCTTCTGCAGGGTGAAAAGAAGATTAGGAGGATCCATGTGTTATCTATACCACCTTCATTTTATACTATCTTCAATTTACAAGAATTGAAGAATGGATCAAATGATACTATATATCTTCAATTGAAATTGATAAACTTCCCACAACCCAACAAGATTAGGGCAAGACTTCAATAGTTCAATCTATACTATCTTCAATTTATAAGAATCTATACTGAATCGTGGTATTTAGAATTTTTGGATTTACAGATCATCTATCAACAAGAAATTTTAATAAGTGAAACTTAAATAGACATGGCAAGTGGATGAATTCGGTCACTTTGGATTTAAGATTTTTCAGTTTCATTTAAGTTTTGGTTTTGAATGGAAAAAGAACAAAAAAAAGAAGAATAGAGCATTAAAAAGAGAAAAAGAATCCCAATATAAGTGTAAATTTTCCTAAATCTAAACACTATACTTCAAGTCTTCAACACGAACTTAAGAGGTTTTATATTCAAATTTTACAAGTGGAGAAAGGTTGATATATCTTTTTTTGCCCATGAAAGGTCGATATATCTTAATGTATTGGTTTAAGATCATATACATGACGAAAGTTAGCTCTTGGTCTTCAATTTTTTAGGTAAAATGTGGCTATTCCCAAATAGTAGTAGTTAATTAAGTACTTGAGTTTCCGGCTCTAAATTCTTATTGGTGCAAAAGAACACTTCCTTTTTATTGAATTTGGATTTGGCAACCTATGTCTATCTAAAGTCCAACCCTCATATTATACACTTGAAAGTGAAAGACCATCTAATGGTTGGTTCAAATGATTCGGCAATTGTTCCATTTAAGTAAGGTCTCAAGTTAGAATCTTGTGATTGAAGAAAACTATTGTTGGAACTTGAAAGAACTTTATTTCCAAAGTGAAACGATCCGATTTGAACAAGATTAATCTTATAAATATAAAAACAAAATGAAAGGAATTTTGAGTACGTTTGAAAGCTTTTTGAAATAAAAATTTAATCATAAGAACATAATTTTTTTTTGAGAATCATATATAATAACATAATATTAAGAATAGAAAACTATGCAATATCTAGATACCGTTGGATTTGAAAAAATGAATAGGTATTATGATGACAATTAGAAAGAAATACTTCTATTTTTTTAAATGAGTTTATGTCATTTAAATTAAAAAAATATAAAAGTTGAAAAATATTAATAGCTGTGATAGTTTACTAGATCTATTTATATAAGTTTTAAAATAAGGACTTTTTTATGTCGAATTAAAATATAAGGATTTAAACGCTCAAAATTCCTCTAATTTTAAAATGTGATGTTAATTTTGTCAAACGAGGAGATTCAATTCTAGAATTTCAAAACTGTTAGTATATTTAAATAGAATCCCTCTTTAAAAGTTTCATCCAATCACACCCTGAGTGACTTTCTAAATAAGAAGATTTCTTCATTGGCAAGGCAATAATATATAGCAGCCATGACATCAAAATTAAATGAACAGGGCTACTCAAAATGTTGTAAAAGAAGGGCTAGTACTAGTTTGGTTTGTAATAATAGCAATTTAATTTTAAGGTGATGAAATTTTAATTTGTTGGAACGTTAATTAATTTTTCCTATAATTTTGGGTTCAACCTACTCAAATCAAATTGAATTACAATTACCCTTAACAAAAGGTGAAGAATGCCAAAGAAAAATGTAAACTAGCCAGACGTTATGAACACATAATAAGAGACATCTGAAATATGTGGAAGAAATGTTCGTCTTCAGATTCAATCTCTGGGAATGTTGAACAAATGTGAGAGTTCTAAAAATGATGATAATATGTTAGATTAGTCTAAGGTCGTGTATTTGTAACCGTTTCACCATCGTTTGACCGTTTCACCACCTTTTTGGGCTCAAACGGAGTTTAAGTGTAAACTTTGTTTTAATCGTTGTTCTAATAATCTCAACTGTACAGTACCTAATCTAATCTGTACAGTGTAATTTTATCTATACAGTTGCCAAACAGTATCAATCACACCGCTACCGCACCGCTCTACTAAACGCAGCCTAAATCAGTAACGAACATCCATAAGGCCTCGCCTTCTTGATCCGGTCCCGTTACCCAAAAAAGAAAAGATAGGTAGGGAAAAGGTAATGGGTTAGTGTGAATTAAGGTTATCTGTTTTTTTCAATTATGAAGATGGGGTAGTACCAGCCTAGCAGGTAGAGTAAACCAAAAACATAAAGAAGGAAGAAATGAAAGAAAAGGGAGAGATAAGGTTTATCCAAAAAGTGATGATGAAGAAGAGAAACATGAAATAATTAGAGTCATTCGTCCTTAGCCTTTAGCTTATGCTATATATGTAAGTTGGACTGTATTGGAGTTGGAATTCACTGTGCAAAAAGCTGAAAAGATCAGTTTTAATTACTGCTTCTGATGATTTTGTACTAAAACATTAGGGTCTTTTGGAACAGTAGGATTTGGAGTTGGCAACAATCAATGCAGTAAATATAATAAGATTAAAAACAAAAAAAAAAAACTCAAAGCTCAAAAAAAGGATACAGGAACTCAAAAGAGTTTATGTTTTTGACTTTTTGTTGCATAACTTGTTAATTTTGCTGAAAAATTAATTAATGACTTTTACTACTTGCAGGAACATATCCTTCATAAGAAAAAAAAGGGTTGCTACTTGCTACCAATACTTGAAAATTTTACTGCATTTTTTCTATGCATTTTCTCACTATAATTCTATTTGTCTTTTGCCAACATTTTTCCTCTTTCATATAACTCAAAAATTGAAATAACCTTATTTTGGATTTTACCAAAAAAAAAAAAAGGATTTTATTAAGAAATGAACTTGAGTATATCAAGTATCAACTATAATTAGAAGATTCATTTTAATTTTCTTTTTTCAGCTTAACTTAAGAATTTTTTCTTATATATCGCAATTGATAATACACCTGAGCTAGCTAAATTAATAAACTAACCCTAGGTGTGGAATGAATATGGAATCTGGGTTGCTCAAAATTGCTGGTTTCCTATAATGTTTGTGGTCCATTAATTCCTTAATTATCTCTTAATTTGCCTGAGGAAAATTAGAAATGAGCGTGGGACTCTAGCTAGCTATAGCCTTCAGCATCTGCTATATATATTTAGGAAAGAAAGTTGCAGTGCTGCTGGAACTAACCTTCTATATAGTGTAGGTAGGAAGGCAGCAGCCAAAGCTAAATATGTAAGTAATTCAAAGAGGTAAACTATAATTAAGTCATTTCCATTTTTTTTTTTTCATTTGGGGCCATTTATTTAAGTAACTAGTAGTAAAAGTTTTAATGAAGAATCCTAATTCATTAATTCATAGTGTTAAAAATAAAGCAAATTGATCAACCAATGGCCTAAAAAATGTGCCTTTGCATTTGGAAAGGATAATAACAGCCACGAAAACTTAATAGCAAATCTGTTTTTAGGGTTTGGTTACCTATCTGTGCCATAATTAGTCAATCCTACTTAATGCTAGTACTAGTATAATATTGGTTCCATTATGCTTTCAGACACTATATAGATCAAAATCTGGTTTTATTGAAGCAATAACAATTTTTTTTAATCAATATTTAACATTTGAAGATTGTTTGGTTTCAATAAAGGCTTGAGATTTTATTGGAAGTTTATGAGTTTGAGTGTGTAGATATACACACACATATGTGTAGTTTTAGTATCCGTTACGGGTTCAGGTAGAGTTCGGGTAGTGACTTTAGGGTACCCTCTACCCGAACCTGGTTATTTATTAATTATTTTAATATTATATTTTTATTTATATATTACATTTTTACTTAAAAACTACTCATAATCATATAATTAAAATTTGTTATTATCATATATATGAGTCAATTTTTATAGTTTTTTTTTTGCTTTGTAAATGTGAACGCGTTTTCTATGGGTTTAAATATAATAAATATGATTTATGAGGTTATAGAGAAATGAAATACGAATCGGTTCAATGTAACCGCATGTGCGAAATGACTAAAACGGGGCGATAAGGTCATCCCAGATTAAAAGTTAGAAGGAGCATTTAGTAATTTCACATGGTTAAAAAATAATATGTAGAATATATTATTATAAAGGAATATGATGTGAAGGATCTTAACATGTTCTTTTATGGTGGAAAACATTTGGAGTTATAGGATATATATGCCATACTCAACTGCTTAAGGATAATGGGTTTAGGTTGTGCATTCAAGATTATTGAAACTACCTTAATTAATTAGCATTCACACACTCCTCAAAAAAATTAGTATTCACACTACATGAAGAATTACCCAAATAATCATAATCTTTTGGTTATATATTAAGGGTTTGGTTAATTAATTCTTAATCTTTTGGTTAATTTTTAGCCAAACTTATATATTAAAGTTGTTTGCATAGTTTCTATATTACTACGTAGTCCTAGGGCTGGACATCGGTTGGTAACCGATCGATCGGTTGCTAAATTTCCAAAACCGACTGCAACCGATATTTAGAATTGTGTAACCAATCACCGACCGACTGACTGGTATGCCACTGATTGTTATCGGCTCGGTCGATTATCGTCGGTTATCGATTTTACGTATCTCAAACTGATCATGGCTAGTGGCTACTTCTTCTTCCTCATCTCCTTCCTACAATAATAATAAAAAAAAAGCAACAAGAAAACAGAGTTTGGCTGTGTATGCAGAGAGAAGAAACAGAGCAGTTGTATAAAGAAACAGAGAAAAGAAATGATCCTATAATCTCATCGTTTACATGGGTCTCAAGAAATTTGGGTGTACTTATATTATAAGAAAATAACTAAACAGAGAAAAGAAAACAGAGCTTGGCGATTGCAGTAATAGCCGTTGCAAACTTGGATAGATTTAAAGTTCTGGGGGCAAAGTGGCACAATTTAAAGTTCAGGGGGCAATCTAATCTAAATTTACAAAGTTCAGAGGGCAAAGGGGCTATTTAGCCGATTAATAATATAATATAAATATATTTCTTAATAAATATAATATATAAAGGCGGTTGGTTTCGGGTCCAAAATATCAAACCCCAACATCGATTGAATAAATGGCTTTACCGTCGGTTTCTTATCGACCTGACACTCAAAACCAACCCGACAAGGGTCGGTTGGGTTGATAGACCCGACCCATACCCACCCCTACTACGTACCATCCAATTCCCCTTAAAATATTTGAATTTCTCAATGGAAGTGATCTGATTAATAACTTGTGCATCAAGTCCGAATCAAAACTTTAGGGGATTCAGGTTTATTTCCTTGATTCCTTATTGGAACTTGACTGAATCAATAAGTTGAAAAGTGGAATCTAATAATATTGTAGTGAGCCTCCAAGGTTCCAGCCAACCCTTGGCATGCATTGTGGAAATTTCTGCAGCCTCTTGTTGCTAATATAAGTGCTCTATAGGAGCCGACAACCTTATAAGCTTTTAATTACATTTAAACTTTTGGTTTTGTAGCATGCCTCCTTAATATGATAGGATAGGTTATACTTTATTGCCATTGATATATCTATCCAACAAATTACCTAATTGGACCCGACTCCGAGAATTATGAAGGTTGACATGGCAAAGCATACAACACTCTCCCATCCTTTTTTTTCATTACGGCCAACAGTTGAATAAATATGTTGACAAAATGTAAGACTCTCAATTTCAATAAATAGGGTTTAAATCCTGACGATTTCAAATATATATATATAAAAACACAGTTATAGCAATGGAGATCATCATATATACTCTTGTCAAATTCAAAAAAGAATAGATAATATATACAATGCATTATTTACAAATTTTTCCCTATATTGAATATCGTTTGAACATTTTCATAGTAGAAATTCATATGCAATATAAATATTGACACAACAAGAACCCATGCAATATTTAAAGTTTATGTACACATTTATTATGTATCATTGGTTTAGACAAAAGTGTACACAAATGTATATATAGACACATTTAGACAAAAGAGAAGAGTCTTAGTGAAAGATGTCGATGGGAGCTTTCAATATATATATGTATAAGTGACATTGGATGATTACCCTTTAGCATTAAGAAGCCACCAATTAGTCAAATAAATGAAAGAGAATTAATGGTGGATTTTTAACTTTGCAATATTATTCAAAAGCCCTTTGGCTAATAATAAGCCACCAATATAGATGATGATTGATGAGTAGAGTTTTTGGAAAGTCCAATTGATGAGATTCAACATTGACAATATATATATTTACCATTGCCATCCAACAAAACACACTTGATCGATCTCCTTTTCTTCTTTCTTTTATATCTAATCTAACTAATCTAATATATATATTATCAATAAAACTAGAAATTCATTGGCTTGAGGGTCATTATCCTCCCTAATAATAATATTCGTATCAAACAATCTTATGGTGTTGGAGGTGTTGAAATTGACTATTGTTTCCATATTGATTTTGACGGCTTTCCACCAAGAAGCACTCCCCTCGCCCTCTTTTTTTTCTTTTGAGGAACATTTGGGACCCTCTCCTTTAATGCATGAAAGCTTCTTTACATACTCCGCAAAAATTTCTAAGTGCTATGGCTTTTCAACAACTAATACTTATAAATTTCTACCTTTCCCATGAGTGTGAGTAGAATACTTTCTTTCTCCCACTAATTTTTCAATGTGTTCATTAAAAATATATGGATTTTGATAACACCCCCCTTTGAAGATTCTATAAATCCCTTCACTATTGGAAAGCTTATAATCATTGCAATTTGTAAACTCTTGTCGCTGACCTAGCTTAACCCTATACCACATCAACATTTGGATCCCATCTAAATGCATTCACACACTAGTAATTAAATATATTCATATTATATATGCGCAGAAATATTACTTTTCATGTTTTCCTTTATAATTTGGGAAAACCCATATCGTGAGGTTTGTCAAATCATGTTCGTTGATCATATATATACACACACTATTGAGTTGAATTCCTCTAACGAAAATAGGTTGTTAGATATTGGAATTCACCCAAAGGACATCTTGATTTTAAATTAACCTTCCTAGCTATTTCCTTATTGGTCACGCCCTTTTACCAAAAAATATATAGTACTATTATGCATAGATGCAGGAACCTTTTTGTTTTTTGGATAACTAGATGCGGGAACATTACTTTTACACGCGAATAATGTTAAGGAAAATCAAAACCATGAAATTAACATACTTAATAATGTTAAATTCTTAGAACATTAATTAATGTACAACAAATATATTAGAGAATGGATTTTTTTATGCTTTGTAAGAAAACTTTTGTGCAAAGTAATTAATTATTGTACTTTTGTGTAAAGTTATTAATTAGGTCAAAAAAAGAAAACTAAAAAGTTTTGGAAGGAGAAACGGTATTGTGCAAGAAAAGTGGTTTGATTTTCTTCGTTTCAACTTCAAGAGGTAGAATCGTGGAACAAACAACTCAGCTGCAATCAATATATAGTTGACCTAATCAATAAGGTTCCGTACGTCAAGTTGCTTCTTTACTTTGGGTCTTTTTATTTTATATATAGATATAAATTTTCAAGATTCATGCACGAGACAAGCTCAAAACCAAAATAGAATTTCTATGATACAGAATCGTGGATTTGAATTCTATGCCACCCCAAAAAAAGGAAGTAAGAACAGTCGGTAGATTGGATCAAAGTAAACTTTAACTTTACTTGCTATGTATATACATACAATTGATCATGTCGACTAAAGTTTGAGAATTCTTAAGTTTTTTTGGTTGAAGAGAATTCTCAACTTTTTAACCTACCTACCTAGCTTAGAACAAACCATTTGAATATGAATATATAAAATAACTAATGAAAATGAATATATATTGTAAATTTCGATATTTTCTATTACCAAAAAAAATCTTTTATTGCTACTAAAAGATAAATAGTTTTTACAAGTAAAAACAATTTTATTGTTTTGTTTTAAATCATAGGTATTTGTATCCATGTAACGCTTACGATTAATCCTCGAGTTGGGGTCGACTTACTATAAGATAAAACTCTCTTACTAATATGTAGAGCCTAATTCTCTACTCTACATCCTACAACTTTCTTTTCCACTTTTTTTAGGGCTAACTAGCCCCTTTGTTTGCCACCTGAACTTTGCAAATTTAGGTCATTACCTCCTGAATTTTAACTTGTGCCACTTTGTTCCCTCATGAATTTGTAAAATCAGGCTAATCCCCTCCTTCACGTAACGGATTCTGTTAAGTCCCATAAAATTTGATGATGTGGTACTTCCACGTCAGCACTCATGTGGGGCCCATATGACCCTAAATGCTAGGGTGTGGCGTAAAAGTTTGCCATATCAGCAAAATTTATGGAACTTAATGGAATCCGTTAGTCAACCGTCAAGTTAAGCGTAAATTGGTCTGATTTTACAAATTCAGGGGGTAAAGTGACACATTTAAAGTTCAGGGGACAATCTGACCTAAATTTGTAAAGTTAAGGGGGCAAAAAGGCTATTTAGCCCATTTTTTAGTGTGAGTCTATCTTCATTATTATTACATTCATTTTAAAGTAAATTAACTTGACCCAAGATTACTTATTTAGATATATCTTCTCCAAAGCCCAATTTTTAATTTTGTCTAAAAAGCCCAATTTACAATTTTCCAAGCCCATGAATCCATAATATACAACCCAAACCAAAATTTCAAATTTTCATCCTCTATATGCGTACATTTCACGAGGTACATTAATTAGTTAAATACGTACTCAATATCACATGTAACTAGCAATGTTGAGCATAACCCAAAAGGCCCTTTAGAGTTTAGTCTGAAGAGGCCCATCAAAGCTTAATGCCCATTTATGAGGCAAACATAGCGGTTCATTCTCCCATTATGTCCCATTATATTCCATTATGAATAAAATCTCTCTAACTCGTTCTCTACACGCAGAGGGCTTGACTGACTTGACTGTCAAAAAGGATTTCGTCGGAACACACCAGGGGGCCCTATTCCCACAATTCTTTCTTGTTCAGGCTGCTCAGAGCTCTATCACGAAACGGTTTGGCATCAACAAGTAAAAGTAGCAACATAGACTGGCTTAAATAATTTAGAAAGAAAGGAAAAAAAATCTAATGTAAGATTAGGCATGGTATAAGCATTACATTCTGGCCATACACAATTAGTTTTGGTATACCATTAAATTTTGACTTTGGAGAACTTCAGTCTAATTAACATCGACTTAATTTGCATAAATGATTTTTTTTTTTTGGATAAATATGTATGTATTCATCCAATGGCAGGAACAAGAACTGCCATCAACCAACAAATTACAAAAGAATTAAGTTGCAAAGCAACTACCAGTTCAAGTTTAGACCCCAGCTATTACAAAGAGACAAGTTTACAAGATCCTTAGATATGTTTCTAAAACCATCAAATCTAAATTTGATAACATCAGAGACAACAGAAAATACTTGATCGATAGTTTGCATCCTATTCTGAAAAATTCTGGCATTCCTCTCCCTCCAAATGAAATAACAATGAGCATTCCATGCCAACTTCAAAATCAACGAAAGCAAAGATTTACCCTTTATGCGTGTAACAGCCCAATGCAGCTCACCTTGCCAATTCTTTACTGGTCTTGATAATCGACAGGCCCTCAAAATACGTTCCCAAAGCATTCTAGAAAAATCATAAGTAAAGAAGAGGTGATCTCTAGATTCAGGGCATAAACCACAAAGCACACAATCAACTTTATCAATGGGAATATTCCAATGCAGCAATCTATCTTTGGTAGACAATCTATTAAGAATGGCCATCCAAGTCACTATAGAGTGCTTGGGTAGATTGGAAGAATACCACAAAAGTCTTTACCAATTCACCTTCAAGTTTTTGTGGCTCAAAACTTCATAAACAGAAGAGAGTTATATATATTAGTATTGTATAAGAAAATAGTATACATAAAGTAAAAGTGTTTATTGTACTTGATTCTTCCCCCAACCCATAGTATAAATTCTATATAATGTATATTTAATAGACTGTATCATTACTACTTTATATTTTTCACTTCCACGTTTATCTTGTTATGTTTGTAGAATAGATAGAGAAAAAAAAGAATTATAAATTCTATATAATGTATATTTAATAGACTGTATCATTACTACTTTATATTATTAGTTTTCACTTTCACGTACGTTGCACGTTACCCATTGTGTTTAAATAAAAAAAGTAATAATATATATATATATATATATATATATATACTAATAGTATT
>AWUE01015812.1:0-10778 GCA_001974825.2 Corchorus olitorius | reverse complement strand
ACTCAAACCCGTGAATTCAAATGGGTATTTGTTTAGAAATGAAATGAGGAAAATAAGGTCGTGAGGTATAAAACCGACCTGTAGCCCAAGGGTTCACTTAGAGAACTGGGGCCGATTGTAATGTATTCACTTGTGATGATTACAAATTCATTTCCTTATAAAGTTGGAAACATGTTATATGAACATTGTGATGACATACTTATGGTTCAAAGGATATAATATGCCTGAAGCATACATTCCCATATCTATATTCCCGAGGGATTTAAAATGCCTAAAGCATACACTCCCCGCAACTTATTCTCAAAGGTTGCAAAAGATCTTTATATGGGTTGAAGCAATCCAGCCACATGTGGTATCAACGCTTATGCGTGTACTTGATTAAGGAAGAGAAAGATCCCATCTACCCATGTGTGTTTATTAAGAAATTGTAAACTGGATTTGCTATAGTAGCAGTTTATGTCGACGATATAAATTTGATTCGAACTCCTGAAGAGTTGTCCCAAACTGCTAACTATTTGAAAAAGAGTTTGAGAATTTGGGTTAAACCAAATTATGCCTTGGTCTAGAGCTTGAGCACAAAGTAAATGATATATTTTGAGCACCCCTGTGGTTATAAGGTCCATTGATCCCTAAATGGACATGTTTCGTCCTAAACAAACCGATGATGATATGATTGAGCCAAAATTGACCATATTTTTATGCCTATTTTACTATGTTTTTAGACCCATTTATGCTTAATTATATGCTATTTTATTAATATTTGTGTTTTTAGTCTTTAAGTGATGTGAAAATGAGAAATTGTTATTTTTCACTATTTTTGGAGCTATTTTGATGACTTTTTTACACAGATTTGAGTAAAGCAATTTTGAGCATAGATTTGGAGATGCGAAGTTCGTGTTTGAAGACCATTTGAAAATAAATTGAAGACTTGAAGACCATTGGAGATTTATTTCAAGAGGAAGAATTGAAGAATTGGAGTTTTAATTGAAGACAAGTCATGAAGAAGCCCTCAAGCTTTGGTATTTATGGAGAATTTATATGGGAAGATACTCAACCCATATAAAATATTAATTGGAATTAAAATCCCAATTAATGACTCCTAAATCCAAGGAAATACCAAAATCCCGTAGATTCCCGATTCTAGTCCTAACAGGATTAGGATTCAGGAGCAGTTTTGGTAGAAAATTCATAACTTTCTGCTCAGACCTCCGTTTGAAGCCCATGAGTACTCGTTGGAAAGCTAACTCCGAGATCTACAACTTTCCTTTGAAGTCCAAGACCCAGTTCTGCCGTTTTCAAGCCCGAAAATGCCGTTGAAGTTTCTGCATGAATTCAGCAAAATTTCAGGATCCTATTTTAACTTGGATTTCACTCTATGATAACTTTTAATCCAACTTGGACTCCAAGTTAGACCCTAAAACCGGCCTAGACTCCTTTCCAAGTTAGGATTGGAATTCTTAGGGTTAGTTCCACTATAAATAGGCACCTCCTGTATCACAAATCACACACCTACATACTTTTACACACCAATTAGTTTTAGATCTAGTTTTTTAGGCAAAGGGTGCCGTCCTCCCTCTCTAGCAATAGGGAGGTGCGGCATACTTAGCTATTTAGCAAGGAGATTTCGCCCCTCCAAGGTCCTGTAAGTACTCTTATGCCGCTCATGGATTTTCCCGAATCCATGAGTAGCTAAATTCTTAATACTTCTGATCCTTTGGTGAATTCAATCAATTAAATATGGTGAGATTTCTGTTCTTATAATTTGGTATTTTATTCTTGATAGATAGCATGTTAAACTCTGTTACAATTCTACAATCTTGATCTTTATTGATTTATGTGGCCAGTAAAGAGGTAATTTGAGAGATTGTTGGCTAGATCAAATAGCGGATTGACGTTCATGTTTGATTGTATGTAGCAAGTTAGCTGCGCTTGACGGCGGGTTAATTGGGTTTGCATGCCAGTGATCAGATTTATCTGGTTGTTGTATGGTTTTATTTATTAAGCATGTGTGAAAGAATTAATAAAACTTAATGCTTTGAATCCTAGCAAATCTTTAAGGCTTTGCGGCTAATTGATTAGTTAGGAGGAAAAAGGGGTAATTTAAGGCTTGACGGCTAATCTTACCTAAATAGCATGTTTGGGTTTTCCCTAGGTCAGTTAGCATCTTGAATTTAATACTGAATTTATCTTTTAAATCAAGGACCCATAATTAATTTGATTGTTTTCTACCATTGGTGAAGAAGTATATCCTTAATTATTGTTTTCTTTTCTTATCTGCTATAGACTTAGATTTAATTTACTTTGTTTTGTTTTCTAGTTTAATTGTTTTCTGTTTAATTGTTTTCTGTCAACCTCTGTTTTCTGTGTTGTTTTTGAGAGATTTTAAGGACTAAATTTTCAGATAAAATCTATCACCCTTCTCTGTGGGATCGACCCCTACTTGCCCTATTTACTTAGTTAGGAGTTTGTTGGGATTTTATTTTTATGATTGTTAACGACCGATCAGGATATGTTTGGTCATGAAGTACCATACCTCAATGTTATTGGGGGGATTAATATATTTGACACAATGCATGTGACCTAAAATCGCATTTCTGATAAATTTGTTGGCATATTTCAGTTATTAGCCAACTCGGAGATATTGTTAAGCATATTTTATGGCATCTCCGTTGTACCATAGTTTTGGGGTTATTTTAAGAAATCTACTAACTTTGGTTTAGTAGGATTTGCTATTACGGAGTATCAGTCTGATCCGCATAAAGCTCGCTCTCAAACCGGTTACATGTTTTGCTATAACGATACAACAATTTCTTGGCATTCTACTAGGCAAAAGCTATAGTAGTTATATCTTCCAACCACTCTGAGATTATCTCCTTCTATGAGGACAGAGGAGAGTGTGTTTGGTTATGATTTTGTTATAGCACATATTCAAAGGAATTGTGTATTGAAACCGGTTATAGACTCTCCCATGATAATTTATGATGATAATGTTGCTTGCATTGCACATGTCAGGGAGAATATATTAAGGTGATTAGACCAAGACTGTCTCGCCAAAATTTTATACTCATAAACTCCAAGAAAGTCGACAAGTTGATGTTATATAGATTCGCTCCACCAACAATCTTGTACATTTATTTACCAAAATTATTGCCAGCATCAACATTTGAGAAATCATTTTATGGCATTGGTGTATGGCGAGTTAGTAAAATGCAAGATTGAATTCCCCAGAAGTGGAAAATTTTGGATACCCCAAAAGTGGTTGTTTGTTTTAATTCAGGGGGAGCGATTATGAGTTTAAAGTGCGTTGCACTCTTTTTCCCTTATGATCGGTTTTGTCCCACAGGGTTTTCCGACTTAAGGTTTTTAATGAGGCAACAATAGCACATTTAGATGTAATTGTCCTGAAGACATTTACATGGACTTAAATTGCTCTAGCACTCTTTTTCCCTTCTGTTCGGTTTTGTCCCACTGGGTTTTCCGACGCAAGGTTTTTAATGAGGCAATAAAGAGCACATGTAATATTTGTCCAGAAGACAAATGGACTTGATATGCGGCACTCTTTTTAACCTATGACTGGTTTTGTCTCATTGGGTTTTCCAGCTTAAGGTTTTTAACGAGGCACTAGCTACATGTCCAAATGGGTCTATAGTGGTGTTATGTCCAAGGGGGAGTGTTATGGAATTATGGACTCCACACCACACTAAGCCCAACTATATTGAACCCATTTGGGTTTAAGAGAGAATCAAGCATTAATGAGAGAATCAAGGAAGATTACAAGAAGATTACCTGGAAGGTTCCCTGGAGCATCATCCACTGTTAGATATTACTTTGCTTGCAAGTCAAGTAGATTAACATTAAATATACAGGGATTTACTCTACTATATAAAGGGAGTCCTCTATGCTATTTTACACACACTTCAGATTTCTGTATTCTCTTCTCTCTGAATAATAGAAATTCTCTCTCTTTTCTCTCTATTGTTCTTGGTGTTCTTCATTAGTTTTATAACAACTCATAAATTTTGGAACACAAGCTTTTCAAAGTATATTTTTTGAAATTCTAGCTCTACATATTTTTCTTTTAACTAATGGTTAAAGTGGAAGTTGTTTGACCATGATGATGACAAATAAAAAGGAACGAAAGAAGTATTGTTTAGATGTTTCGGTATTTTTTTTCTTCGGGATTTCAACCATGTCACCTTAACTCAAATAGAGAGAAACCCATCTTGACGCCTATTTAATTATGATTTATTATACGTTTTGGTTCTCTAACTTGGCGAAATGTATCTGTTTATACCTCAATTTACAATTGAGGATAAATTGGTCTTTACATGAATAATATCAAGATGAGTGGTCAAGATTTAGGCTTGGTTTGACATTGCGTTTGGAGATAAAAAAGCTGCTTTTGAACCCAAACGCAATACCAAATAAATCCAGGTTTGTATCACAAGCTAATTTTGAACGCAAAAGCCAAGCCAACCCGAGAAGCTAATCCTTAGGTGGTTTTGCGTTTCAAAAGTGCTTTTGGACATTAAATGACTAAAATCTCCTAATTATTTTTCTCTTTCCTTTTTAACTAGCATAGCCTTTTTAGACATTTTATCCTTCAACCCCATTTTTTCACAGCAATACCAAACATTATTTATATTTTTCTACCGCAATTTAAAGCACCACCTTAGTTCTCATATATACCGCCCTGTACTAAGGAAGTGGCAGAAAAATCATTAAGAAGGAGATCTCCTTTTAATGAAGCAGTCAGCAGGAGGCAGACAATAAAAAGAGAAGTTGTATCCCATGTCAGGAGATGGGAGACATCCCATAGACTTAAAACATCAAACCCAAGCCGTCTCCTATGTCTCAGGTTGGGCCGCCCTGTTTCAGGAAACTACCTCCTTCTTCCTGTATTAAAGGAGTCAGTGAGTCAAAGTTTGTCAGCAAGCAAAATACTTATTTATGTAAGAGAGGAGTGAGATTTCAATGCTCACACCTCCTTAATATTTTCGACCTAACATGACAGTGAAATCGCCTAGCTACTTCCCATCTCCTGGGAGACAAAACTACAAATTTTGCATTTTGTTCAATTAAGGACAAAATGGCGAAATTGCTGGAATTGACCTAGCTAGAGGCCAATTGGTGGAATTTACCTAGCTAGAGGCATGCGATTTCAACAAGAAGCATTGATCGAAAAACTTCATCTCATTCTCACACAGTCGAAAAACTTTATCTCGGTTTTCAATTAAGGACATGTTGTCGGTTTAAGGTGATCTAGGCATGATTTTTGAACCAAACAAGTTCCATAACCTTAGATACATGATATTATGGCTACATGTCAAATTTGAGCCATTTCAGGTATCGGTGATAACTTTTACACTATTTTCAGTTAAGGACAAGTGGCTTTTCCATCCCGATTTTAGCCATTTTCTTAATTGAATGTTATTTTTATGATTTGATGAGCTTAATATGGTTAAGTATGATCAATTTCGTGGCTTTGATGTTAAGAGTTCAAATCTTAACATTGGGGGGGGGGTCATCTCTTAGTCAAATTAGTTGATTCAAGCTCAAAGGAGGTAACAGAGACATGTTGAACTGCACTAAGGAGAGAAGGAGGACGCCAATTACATGACAAGGAAGAGCTCAACGTGATTCCTAGAAGGAGGATGGCGTCTCAGAGTAGTTCAGAGGCCCTATCAGTAAAGATTCTAGAAGCTATCTGAAGGATGAAGTCATCTCCTCTCTTGAAGTTGTCATCTCCTGAAGAAGTTGAATCTGAGTCAAATATTGTCAAGCCCATCAAGGTTCAAGGCCCATGCCGCCCCCTATATAAAGGGATCAACCCCAATGCTTCAGACACGCTTCCACAGCTACAAACTTGCTCCACTAGGGATGGCAGTGGTGCGGTTTTTTGCGGATATCCGACCCGTTTAAAATCCGAAACCGTTTATTAAACGGTTTTGGAGTGGGTTTGGATAGTTGAAACACTATCCGTTGCGGTTTTAGGGTCATGGATAGCAGATATCCGCATAAAAATCGATTATAATCTACTAGTGGTTTTGGATAGCGGATATCCACATAAAAACCGTATAAAATCCGTTTAAAACATAAAATTGGACTAATTTGGCGGTTTTGGATTCAGATTCGGTTTTTAGACGGATATCCGCTTAATAAATGATTTTGCGGTGCGGATTTAGATATTGTTAAACGGTTTCGGTGTGGATTCAGATATTGGGTCTAGAATTTTAAGCGGTTTTTAAACGGATTTGGATAGTGGATAGTTAAACGGTTTCGATTTTGGATAGTGCAAATTTCATGGTTATCCGCACCGCTGCCATCCCTATGCTCCGCGCAAAAAATCAAGCTACGTGCTTATTCTCTCAAAGCTCCGTGCTTTTTCTCTGAAATCTCCGCGATTTCCTCTTGTTCATCACGAGTTTTTACTCGTTCTTCAATATTTTCTTATTTCAATCTTGTCTCCGGACAAAAGAACACTCTATTAGTGTCATTTCCTTGTTTCAATCCTGTCTCCGGACATCCAAACACTGTACACGTGTTTTTCTCTTCAGCAATAACAATCAGTTGTTATTTTTCTCTCAATTTCAATCAAGAACAACTTGCAACGCAAATTTAGGAAGACTTATCTGGGATCCAATGATTTAAATGCTCTGGTGTGACTTTGATACAGTCCCCACAAATCGCTTTGATCTGTAATCTGTTGCTCTGCGCACCAGTTTCATGTTTACTACACTTCTTTGTCAATTTCAGCAAATTGACTGGCACGCCCTCAAGCGGTCATAAAGTTTTTGACGCAAAAACTCTTCAAGAGAATTTTGGCGCAACAATATCATATTAACCCTTAAACTTTATTTTCAGCCAAATAAGTCCTCGAATTTGGCAGTTTTGGTCAAACTACCCCTTTTTTAACAAGAGGCTAACAGAGATGCTAGGGTCGATAATGTGGCATGCCATGTGGGTTCCACATCCAGATTAAATTTCCATGTGACATACCACATCAACGACCAAAATTCAATTAAGTGGGTGCCACTATAACGTGGAATTTACACCTGGCATGCCATAACAGCGATCCAACCAAGTTAAGTGGGTCCTATTGCCATAAAGAATTTCCCTGTCACATACCACGTCAGCAATTTTAACTCCTCCAATTAGAAAATTGATGATTTGATCGAAACTGTCAAATTCAGGAACTTATTTGACGGAAAATAAATTTCAAGAGCTAATATAATATGATACATTTCACCAAGTTGATGGGCCAAAAAGTACATTAAGCCATTCATTATATATCTTCTATTACTTGTCTTAGCATTAAGTCATTAACACATGATTATATATTTCTCATTTCTTCATGATTTAAAACCACTTTAATTGGATATATACACAAAGCCGGCAAGAAAATGACTGAAATCTCTCCTAATTAATTATTAGCTTTGGAGATTATGAATCCTTGGAATGAAATGAAGGTAAGTGGGGTTTAAGTAAAGAAAATTCTAAAATAATTTGAGCCGTAACAGTCTGATTATAAATAGAAGGAAGACAAATATATATGGACGGTAATGATCTTTAACCCATAATAAATCCAAAAGTTTGTCTGAGATTAATTAAAATTCTCCAAGTTATTATATTTTTTAAGGTTAATTTTCAAGGAATTCTTAACCATCTATCTTTAATAATGTTGAGTACATATATATCTATAATTTTTTGCTACTTATTACATATCTATATTGATTGTTTATATATTTAGACTCTAACTAACATCATCATCATTGTTATGTATACAAAGGAGTTTTTTTTTTTTTTTTTTTCATTTTATTATGTATGAAAATAGAGGATTGTAATTTGTAAATCTCGAATTTTAATCTTTTAGACAAATAATAATCGGTCATATGTTGAACTAAATGCTTAGATGGAAACCTCTCTTGAAGAGCCGTAATAGTTTACATGCAAGTCCTTTTCCAAAATTATGAGTGGCAACGCTTCCGAAAGAGACTTGAGAGTTAAAGACTATTCAAAAGGAAAAGCTAAAACGTAACTGAAATCCTCAAAAGCTAAAACCCAAATGACCAAATTTAAGCTGATATTGAATTGATCAATTTGCCTCAGCGAAGGGGAAACATCAATTAAAGGTTTGAAAAAGCACCAAAATTATTGTTCAATGTTCATCTTTGGAATGAATTCTTTAAGATGAGGTCAAATTTGTTAATTCCTCTTTTTGAAGCCAAAAAGCTCAGCCTCCAATGGCCAAAATAATACTTGGGTTTGTGGGGGCACTAATCCACTATTATACTACAACAATAAAGTTGGGTTGAAGATGCTGTTATAGTAATAAAAAGAATAAAGATCAGGTGAAGTATTTTGACTTCGGAAGTCTATCTTGTCTAGCAATTAAATATAGTACTACTATACTAATTAGTAGGGCCAATTTGTATAACGTTAATTCAAGCAAAAAGTTCCAATTTCAACTCTCAACGATGGATTACTCCAATTACACGTGATCTAGCACGTGATCTTATATAGCTAAATCGAAGTATATATATTACTTTGCACCAAATTGCTATGAAGCGAGGAACCTTTTCTATTAAGAGTATTTATTAAACGTAGGGACACTCCAGTGGTTAAAGTTTGGGGTTTCTTGTGAGAAGTCTCAAGTTCGAATCATGTGGTGGGCAGGGTGAGATTTGGGATAGGAGAGGGCTACCTCCTATTGTAGTCCATTTAAATATCATGTTTATGAGTAGAAAAAAACAAAAAAGAAGTATTTATTAAACTTTAAGCTGCCTTTGGCTACAGGGGGACAAGCAGAGCAACCAAAATGATACTCTCCGTCCCAAAATGGACAATTATTTTGGGATTGTTGCGTCAAAAATCTCTTGCTAGAGTTTTCGCGGAGAATTCTTTATGACAGCGTAAGGGTGTGCCAGTCAATTTGCTGAAATTGACAAAAAGGTTGTAAAAACAAGATCTGGTGCGCGGAGCAGCAGATTAAGAGATCAGAACGATTGTGGGGACTGGATCAAAGTCACACCGGAGCATCTAAATCATTGGATCCACACGAACTGCTTCTCAAACTGGGCCTTCCTCTTTTTTGGATCAGATCTGAAAGATCTGCTTTGATTGTAATTGAAATTGAAAAGAAAATAACAAACTGATCTGTTATTTCTGAATGAAGAACACGTGTACAGTGTTTGTATGTCCGGAGACAAGATTGAAACAAGAGAAAAACACTAAAAGAGTGTTTGTTTGTCCGGAGACAAGATCTAAACAAGGAAAATATGAAGAACGAGTGAAGAACTCGTGATGAACAGGGTGAAAATGGCGCAGAGCCAGAGAGAAAATAAGCACGGAGCTTGGTTTTTTACGCGGAGCAAGTTTGTAGCTGCAGGAGCTGGTTTTTGATTTCTCGAGAGAAATGTCTGAGATGCGGAATCTGCTGAAACCTGAGAATGGCCTCCCTTTATATAGGGGACGGTTTGGGGCTTGAGCATTTAATGCCATTGCCTTGCTGAGAAAGGCAAAAGCTTCCTCCTATGCAGATGACAACTTTCAGGAAAGTGCAGTGAAGCTTCCTTCTTTCTTCTGATTGCATCCAACTACTGAGGAGGGGACTAGACATGTATAAGGGCGCCACTCTGCTAGGATAGGGGACGAAAATCTGCCTCCTGGGTAGATGATGACAATTCTTCCTTCTGCCTATCACAGTGCAGCAGGCTTTTGTTGCTTCTTTTGTGCTGAATTTAGCTAATTTGGCTAAGTAGTGGCCAACTGACATCATGATTTGAACTCTAATTATCAAAGCCACGAAATTACCCATACTTGGCCATATTTAGCTCTTTAAATCATGAAAATAAGAATTAATTAAGAAAACGGCTTAAACCGGGGTGAGAAAGCCATGTGTCCTTAATTGAAAGGAATGCAAAAGTTGCAAACGATCTCGGATTTAACCAAAATTTCACCAGTAAGCTTAGAATATCTCCATAAGATCATGGAAAAAAATCCCAAGTTAATTCGAGCTCTTTATCATGGTGAATTTGGTTTCACTCCCGAAAATGTCCTTAATTGAAAACCGGGCATAAGTTTTTACTCCGATGTCAGAATGAAGTGAAATTTTACCATGATGATCTACATAGCTCAAGGATCATCATGGTATGCTCCTTGGAAGAAATCGTAGCCTCTAGCCTCTCCAATTGGTCAATTTCACTATTTTGTCCTTAATTGAACAAAATACAAGTTACAATTTCACCTCCCGGGGTGGGAAGGAGGCTAGGCGTTTTCTCCATTGTGGTAGGTCGATTATATGGAGGAGGTGTGAGGTTGAAAATCTCATGCCTCTCTCACGTGCACATATGTTTCTCTTGCTGACAAACTTTAGCTCTCTGCCTCCTTCCTGCAGGAAGAGAAAAATATTTCTCTGCAGGGCAGAGGGCGGCCTCTCCTCTGACTGGGAGACGACTTGGGCCTTGCTATGTATGTCCATGAGGTATTTTTCATCTCATGGTCAGATGGTAAGCAATTTTCCTTATTTACTTGTTTGCCTCCTTATCAGGCAGCAATATTAAAGGAAACTGCTTCTTATTTGATTCTGTGTGCCACTCAACTGGGTAGCAGCGGCATACACTAGAAATTTAATAATAATTATTCAGAAAATAATTATTATTTAATTAGTAATTAATTAATTTCAGCCCTTGCAATTAATTTACAAGACTTTCCTAATTCAATTTGAATCAGGGTGGTGCAGAAACCTAGTTTCTTTAGGAATTTTGATTAAATCCTAA
>AWUE01015808.1:0-29036 GCA_001974825.2 Corchorus olitorius | reverse complement strand
CTCATGGGCAGATGACAAGCAATTTTCCTTTTTTACTTGTTTGCCTCCCTAGCAGGCAGCAATATTCAAGGAAACTGCTTCTGATTTGATTCTCTCTGCCACTCACCTGGGTAGGAGGCGGCATATATGGAAATAATAATAATAATTTCGAAATTATTATTATTTATTAATAATTTCGGCCTTAATTAATTAATTAAAAGAATTTCCTAATTCAATTAGAATCAGGGTGGTGCAGAAACTAAGTTTCTTCAGGATTTGTAATCAAATTTTGACCACTCATCCTGATATAAATCATGTGAAGACCAATTTACCCTCAATTGTAAATTGAGGTATAAACAGTGACTAAGGGAGTAGTATAACATTTTGTTCCCAATTAAGTGATACTTTATGACTCTAATTACTAACTATTATAGGATTTAAGACTATAATCTGCCTAGTTTCTTTTTTTCTTTCGTTTTTTTTTTTTACAACTTTAAGCTAAGTTTTCAACATGTGTAATTCACAAGATTTATAAAATGAGTCAAGTAAATAATTTATATAGTACTGCCTAGCATCATATATATTTATTAAAACTTTTTTAAAAGCTACTTGTCAAATCATGGAGATCTATCTTTAGAATTCTAAAAACTACTTATTGATAGTATAATAATTTAATCTATCATCTTCATCACTTCATTGTAGTCTGAAATTCACATCCTAAAGGATTTTAGGGTAAATATATATAATGGGAAAAATTTTGAAGATTGGGAAACTCAAATTTATAGACTTTAGAGGCAAACAATAAAATACGCGAAACAACTACAAAAGAACAAAGTATATGATGATATCTTCCGAGTAAATATTCATGGGGAAATTGTAACTATTTTTTCTTTTTTTGCCAAAGGGAAATTGTAACTATCTAAACTATATCTAAATACGCGTTAATTTGTCTTGAGTCTTGACTTGTTAATACGAACTTAAATTGGATTTTTAGCTAATTTTCTTGTTCCTCTAGAAATTATTATAGTTGAGCAGCTTGATTTACGTTGTCAATTAAATTGGTCGACTTTTCTTCCTTTCTTATTTTTTAAAATCGAAGCAAAATGGTTAGTTCAATGAAAAGAGCCAAAGTTTTAGCACACTATATGAAGACAAAATAGAGAAGAAAAAACTAGTGAATTCATGCATACATGTATATACTGATATGATTTTGGTTCAAAATGATCTCCAACAACCTTACTTTTGGAATTATTTACCTATTTTTCAAAGGGTATTAAATTATCTAGAGGGCTGAAGGAAAAGACAAGAGTCGTTATAGCAATATATATATACACGTCGATCCTGTCGATAAGACCATATTTCATATAAAAGCTGCTTTGCTGTCCATATATATCCTTTGTGTTCTTCAATTTTAGTTTAATTAATCCCAATAGAATGATGTTTGCTAGTTCGCCAATGTTTCTTAAAGGTGTGTTTGGTTTACCTCATTTAAAGACATAAGTGATTCTCAGAAACGCTTCTGAAAAAGGTTCAATTTGGAGATTCTGATTTTCAGTTAAAAAAAACTGAAAAATATATGCATTTGAAAAATACTTCTGAATTCCCTTTTGGCCGACTTAAATTCAGTAAATAAGTTTTAAAATAAGTTAGGGCACCAAACATGCACATTTATATATGTTAATAAATAGCAGGAGAAATCCAGGTTGTGAACAGCAGCAATATTACTCTATTGATAATTACAATCTTCTTTAGCAAATTGTAGTTATTTGGAGACAATGTCAGAAGAATTGTTAATTAAGGTATTCTTCTTTGCATGTAATTAGCAAATTGATGTAGTTAACACACACATATATATATATATATATATATTGTTTCGTTTTGTTTGTTTATAGTTAAGACGGAAAATTTTGCATGACAATTTAACGCTTTCCTAGATAGAAATATAAAATTCAAATTACTTCATTCATTATCTTCATGAGAAAAATCACGAGACAAAATGACAAAATAAATACGGTTGTGGTCGGAATCATCCCCCTGTGAGCATGACTCCAACTTCTCAGGCCCAACTCCTAACCACACACGTAAGTAGTGGTAATCACAGCTAGCCAGACAAACGAATGATCGGTCGAGATAGTAAGTAGTCTATACATTGACAAGGGTAAAAAAAAATAAGTTCAATTTTTTAAAACACATTATAATTGGAAAAACTTCAACATTTTATTCTCCGAATTCGTAAAGGAATAGTCTCAACTCTCAAGATCAGGGATACCCTTGATTATCTATAGCAGCTAGCTAGATGTTAAGAAGGAATCACTAAATAGTAGCACTAGCAATCCATTGTTTGCTAGAGAAGGATTTCTAAGAAAGTACTTGATAACTGGCCACTAATTGACCAAAACAAATAAAATAGGCTGCAAATATCGTTTTGGATTTCTAGAATTTGTGGGGGCAACAAGGGGTCCCCGGCCGGTCGTTGTCGTCTTCGCCAACCTAAACACCATACTTGGTCCACAACTTAAACTCTTGTCATTTGAAGCCAATAAAAACAACCGCAACGCCAGAAAGTGGAAGGAAATTGAAGAGATCAATGGGAAACAGACTACCATTTCCACAATTTGTAGGTTATTAATTGCTTTTAGATCCAATACGGTTGAAAATTGAAACCCTCATGTGATTATGTCCTTTTCAATATATATCACCATCGATCTATAGTTAACTAAGGATAAAAATCCTCTTCCCCCATTTTTTGTGCCCCACAGTGCCCCATCCACCAAATAATAACACGTGTTCTTTTTCGGTTTTTAATATTATTCCTTGTTTGTCTGGTTAAATTAAATTTTATATTTTCATTCTAAAACCCTATGGGAAATATATTAAAATTTAGAACTAACCCTTATATATAATTATTTGTTGTTAATTTGGGGCTAAACCTGGTTTTAATTGAGATTTTTACTATTTGTTAAAAATCGAAAACAAACAAGATATAATACTAGGGACACGTGGCATAATTTGGTGGATGAGACACAATGGGACACCAAAAATAGGGGGAGAGGATTTTTTTTTTTTTTTGAGAAGAAATCAAAAAATTCATTGACTTGAAATATTGGGGTTACAAACGTCAGAATGTAATGTTCCGCACCACACATGATCAACATATAATTTAACTAATCTATGTGCCACAACATTGGCCTCTCTATTCACATAAGACACAGAACAAACATCAAATAAAGATACCAATTCCCGAATTTCATAAACAAGCAAACCCCCTCCCACCAAGAGGGTTTCGTACTATTAATCGCATTGACAGCCAATAAAGAATCACTCTCGAAAATGCAACTGTCAAGGTTCCGTTCCAATGCCAACTCAAATCCCATTAGAAGAGCATGTATTTCTGCATAGAGTGGGCTTGAAACAAACTGAAGATGTCTGGATGCACTGGCAATAACGTTACCTCCATCATCTCTTATCACGATCCCTAATCCGGCTTCCTTTGTAGTCGAGCAGAAGGAAGCATCTGTGTTGATTTTTAGCAATCCAAATGGTGGAGGAGTCCATCTCGGCACATATTGATTCGTGTAGGCAATGGTTTCTATTGGCCCAGATGCTCCAAAGTATCCAAATAACCTTAGGAAGTTGACCAATTCTAGCAGCTTTCTGTACAAACTCAACCCAAAATTCAGTAGCCGATTCACCATTCCAATCTTCTTCAAATAAGCGTACCCACGGGCAGGCAAAATCCCATACTCGAGTACTCAATACGCATTTGAATAAGACATGGTAAGAGGAGGTTTCACAATCACCACATACCTCGCATCTAGGATTGGATGGAACTCCCCTAGAAAGCAAGGCAGATTTCGATGGTAAAATCCCCCAAAAACATCGCCAAAAGAAATATTTGATCTTTGGAGGAACAGGCACAGACCAAATTAATTTCCACATCAAGGAGTTAAATTCCTGATGATTATCGAATTTGCCTAGTACTTCCCTTGCCACCACATATGCTGACCTCACCGAAAAAGCTCCATCCTCACTTGAATTCCAGATCAAACAATCAGGTCGGGGAGTATTCGAGACAGGCAAATATAAAATCTTCTCTACATCTTCTGGATGGAAGAGGGACTCTAGAACATCTACCTTCCAAAAACGGTTTTCAACATCTATTAGCTTTGCCATGTGCATAGGTACTAATATTGCATTCTCCGCTGGTCTCGGTTTGAAACTAGGTGGATTGTCAAGCCATTTCCCTTCCCAAGCATCGATATTACCCGCCCCTATACGCCAACGAGAACCCTCCTCAACCACTTTACGGCCACCGAGAAGACTCCTCCATAGGAAGGAGGGGCATCGACCCATACGAGCTGTCATAAAGCTACCTGAGGGAAAATATTTAGCTTTTAGCACCCGATAACACAAGGATGTGGGGTTCTGGATTAACCTCCAACATTGTTTTGCTAATAAGGCTAAGTTGAAGGACTCAAAGTCTTTAAATCCCAACCCGCCATCCTTCTTCGAAAAACATAGTGAATCCCAGTTCTTCCAATGTATCCGTCTTTTCGATGCCGTACATCCCCACCAATAACTAGCTATGATTGAATTCAACTCCTGTATAAAGCCTTTCGGGAACCGAAAAACACTCATCAAATAAACTGGAACTGCTTGAGCAATAGCCTGGATCAGAACTGCTTTCCTCGCTACTAAGAGCAAATGGTTATGCCAATTATTAACCCGACCTTGCAATCTCTCTTTTATATACCGCAATTCCTTTGTTCTTGATTTACCAATCATGATAAGCAGACCCAAATATTTGTCCCTGTCTAGAATTCTTGTAATACCTAACTTGGCCATAATCAAATTTCTAGTTTCAGTTGAAGTGTTTGCACTGAACATAATTGAAGACTTATCGACATTGATCTGTTCGCCTGATGCAGCCTCAAAGTCAGCTAAAATCTTCAAGAAATTGTCACACTCTGCCAAAGTTGCTCTTAGGAAAAGAATGTTGTCATCAGCAAAGAATAAATGGGAAACCCTAGGAGCTGATCGAGCAACTGATACGCCTTGTATTAAACCATCTTCACCTGCTTTCGGGAGCATGCAAGACATTACCTCCATACAAATGAGAAACAAATAAGGAGACAGTGGATCACCTTGTCGTATTCCCCTGGAGGGAGTAAAGCTCTCACTACAAGTCCCATTTACTAGAACCGAGTATGACACACTAGTAACACAGCTCATGATAAGCTCCAGCCATCGAGCAGGAAATCCTATGGCTCTCAAACTTGCTTCTACGAAACTCCATTCGACCCGATCATATGCTTTACTGAGGTCCAATTTGATAGCCATATTAGCTCTCCTACCAGCTCTCTTGTTAGACATAAAATGGATTGTTTCAAAAGCTATCATCGCATTGTCAAATATCATCCTTTCCGGTACAAAAGCGCTTTGATTTTCCTTAATAACAGTGGGAAGAATAAGCTTCATGCAATTGGCAAGGGTCTTGGAAACAATCTTATACACAACATTAAACAAGCTAATTGGCCTAAAATCCTTGGCCAATTGGGGAGAATTACATTCAGGAATTAAGGCAATAATTGTGTGGTTGAAATTAGGCAGAGGTTTACCATTGTTAAGAACGTCTAGGGCCATCGAAACGACATCATCGCCCACTATTTCCCAACAGTTTTGGAAGAAAACTGGTGGCAATCCGTCGGGACCTGGGGCAGTTTCACCTTGCATGTCAAATACTGCCTGTCTAACTTCATCTCTGTTGAAATTGGCAATCAAACCCTCCATTAATTTATCATTGATTTGATTCTCCAAATGGTTAGTAGCTCGCTGAATCGTGTCCAAAGAAGGGTTGGAGGAATGGAAAATGTTCTTGAAATAATCCAAAATAATTTCCTCAATCTCAGAAGCCGAACTACACCAATCACCTCTCTCAATTCGCAGTCCAATTATCTCATTTCGTCGCTTTCTGTTTTACGCCGTCGAGTGGAAGAAACTGGTGTTTCTATCGCCATCTCTTAACCATAAGGATTTAGATCTCTGGCGCCACATCTTTTCCTCTTGAACCCAAAGGTCATTCAATTCTTTCTGATAACCATCAGCCAAGTTTGAGTTGTCTGTAAAAGCCATCTCCCAATCTCTTTTAAATTTTGCAATCCTGGAACAAACACTCCCAAAGATCTCTCGGTTCCATTTGTCCAGAGCTTTGCTGCAGTCAGTGACTTTCTCCACGATATCCCTCGATTGATTTTGTCCCCAGGAGTTCAAAATAACTTCCTTGAATTCCCCATGAGACATCCACATGGATTCGAATCGAAAGGGATATTTTGAATTGGGCAGTGGTTTTGGGCAATTTGTAAACGAGATAAGTAAAGGTAAATGGTCAGAGGCAGGCGACACAATGTGTTTTTCGATGGATTCTCCGAATCTGTTTAGCCAGGCCTCATTAGCTAAAGCCCGATCTAATCTTTCAAAGATTAGTTCACCATTGATTCTCCTACTCCATGTCATCAGTGGTCCTACAACTGGTAGGTCCCTTAATCCACATTCATAAATCACTTCACGAAAGGCCTGCATTTGATGTTCTGGATGCCAAGCACCCCCATGTTTTTCAGAATTTGCAATTATCTCATTATAGTCTCCGGCACAAATCCAAGGTAATGACGATTGTGAATGCAGAATTCAAAGTAAATTCCATGAAACCCTACGATTATGAGTTTGAGGGGATCCATAGAATCCGGTGAAGCGCCAAGGATCTAAAGAATCAATAACAATGGAAGCATCAATGTGAAACTGGGAGTAAGACAAAACATCAATAGAAATATCATTAGACCATAATAGAGCCAAGCCACCTACTCTTCCCCTACTCTCAACAGTGAAACAATTATCATAGCCTAACCGATATCTAAACCAGCCCATTTCATTTTTCTTTCTTTTAGTTTCAGACAGAAATAAAAAGGTGGGCTTATTACAAACAACTACATTTATTAAAGCTTGGACTGCCTTAGGTGCCCCCAAACCTTGGCAGTTCCATACAATACAACTCATTTCTCTCGGCAGAGATGGGATGCATCCACCTCCGCCGCTTCATTAACAGTAGTATTTGTATCCACTCCATTATAGCCAGCCACAATGCTACCAAGAATAGCTTCCTCTTGAGTCTCAATCTCCATATCAACTTCTTTAGACTTTTTGAAAATTCCTCCATGGCTATCTCCCTGCTGACTAAGACCACCAGTTGAACGTTTGGAGCCCACCCTCAGAGGAGGTTCATGACAAAGCATATCAAAAGAATACAGCTCCGAAACCCTTGCTTGTTTTTTCCACTTCCTAACCTTCCTAGTCTTCGAACCACCAGCTCCAAAGACAAAAGGGAAAGCCGGGTCATAGCTCTCATCAGTGGAATAGGTAGCAGTATTTTTACTCACCTGATGATGGATCTTAGTTACATCGTTACCCTTAGCTACGAGACCTTGGCCTTTCAAACCCACATTCACCAGCCCCGTATTCTCTTTGCTAGATCCTACAATCGACAACCCAATTCCAGGGATCTCTTGGCCCAAGATAGGCCCAATTTCCCCAGTCCTGATATTAGGAGTTGACTCAGACACAGTCAGTTTTTTTGCCAATAAATTGGCCTCCACAGCAAGAGGCGTTTCGCCAGAGCTCTCCTCAATATTCGGTACATCAGGACCGAGAATTTTGCCTCCATTATCCTTGTATTTCCTTGCCTTCGAGCTCTCAGCATCCGTCCCGTTTCTTGCGGCAACTGGCATCCCATAACCACCCTTGAACCTAGCATCACGTCTCCTATTTTCACTCAAACCACCTTCCTGAAGATAAGGAGATTTCCCCGCCCTGTTCCCCTCAAAGCGGGAAATGATTTCACACGACTGGTCTTCGTAAGTGAGAGCACGCGCCACCGGCTTGCCTCTCAAGACCATACTATTGACGTGGTTTCTAAACGATGCTCCGCCTCCTGTGATCGACTTCGAAGGTACAGATTTGCTACCACTGCCATGAGTGCCGCTGCTGGCCTGTCTTGCGCCGTGGTTAGGGGACACAAAGCCTCCCAGGCTGCCTCTCAATAGGCTTCCCTCCGACCCAAGACTCCTACCGGTACGAACGTTAATGGATTCAGCCTTTAGACTCCGAGAGTACTTCTTGGTTACCCTCCCTTGTGTTTTCCTCATACTAACTCCAATCGGACAATCTCCATCCAGATGGTCTAGCAGCCCACAGATCCAACAATAATCTGGTAATTGCTCGTGATAGAACTCAACGATTGTGTCTCCGTTTGGTGTAGAAACAATGATATCATCGAGTAGCGAATGCTGAATGTTGACTTGAACCCTAGCTCTGAGATAGCGCCCCCAGTCTTCATCCACCTCCAACACTGGTCCAACCGCTTCCCCTACTGCCACATCTATTTTCTCATTCATCCAACGTAGAGGGAGGCCGTAAAATGCGAACCCAAAAGGGTGTAATTTGGAAGGGAATGCTTTCAGGTGCTTCCAGTCCATTATAGTCGTTTAAGGCCAGAAGAGCCTTATTGAAATTCCAAGGCTGGTTGACAAACACCCTGTCTTTCTCTATTTCGTCTTCAAATTGGAAGACAAAGAGGCGATCCCCCACTTCTTTGATCTGAAACCTCATCTCCAACCTCCATGCTTGATACATCACATTGCGGAAAGCCTCCATGTTGGGCTTCCTTTTGGAGAAGAGCTTCCCTACCAGATAAAACCAAGACAATTCACCCTCTGGTTCAGTGGTCTATTCCGGCTCTAGAATGACCCTCTGACGATCAGTATCTTGGATGGATATTTTTAAACAAAGGTTGGAAATGGTACCCGCCATAAAGGAATAGGAAAAGGACATAATTGGTGCTGGATAGTGGAGAAGAAGAGAAAACAGCCAGTGCCACCATAACCAATTCGCAAGGGATAAAGTAAATAGCCCTAAACCGCCGTCTGGAGGACCTTTCGGAATTTCAAATTTAAACCAACGATAAGAGATGTTGTTAAGATTGAGATAAAGCCAAAAAGATTTGATAAGATTATAATATGTAACAATCCAATTCAAAAGAGAAAGAGATAAAGAAGGCTTGTACTTCAGACAAGAAAACGCCCTCACTAGGAGACCTGGAAAGAAGGAACTCTCACCGAAGGAGAGAAGGAAAATAGAAAAATAATTGCCCATCGGCGGTTGCCGGTGGTTTGATCCTCAATTCCCTTCTAAGTTAACTTACTCAATCATCATACACTTAAATCTAGATTGAGGGAGAGGATTTTAATTCGTTAACTATATCATGAATAACGATATTTTTACGTCGAAATTTTACGCGATTGTATAAGAAAATATATTACGCGATTGTAATAAAATATATTAGTTGAAAATTTAATTATACGCGTATTAAAAATTTCAAACAATTTCAACTTGTAAGAAAAGAAAACAGAAAATAGATCTATTCTCTTTTCCAAAAGTATGCATAACCCTGAATTAATATATCTATATATATTTAGTTAATATATATAGCTTGTTTTGTCAACCTAATGCTGATCAAAGATATCTAAACAAGCATCATTATATTAATTATTACTTTATTGTTTTCAACTCATAGCAAATGGTTAGATTTAGATATATAGGGCCATCATCACACGTAATAAGGGGAATAGTATATATGTGAAAACAAAAGAATTTGAAAAATTGTAATTGATAAAAATATAGGATATAACCAATAAGTCAATGAATCAGTACGCACATAAGGCACATTAATCTGAGTTTGACTTGTGATGGTGAAAGTCATATATAATTTTAACTAGGTGCATGAGTACACACTTAATGCTTGTAACTTAAGTAATTGAATTATTATGGCTCCGATCGGGTCTGGACCATTTGGTTCTCCGATCTTCTCTCTCCTTTTACATTAACGTATGAAAATTATTATTACCCTAGGTAGGCAATTAGGCATGGGTTCAAACCAATTTTTGTATGATTGAACAGATTAAAAAACCGATAGTTGTAAAAAGTAGATAAATTTTCCCTATTTAGAATGGATTATTTATTCTAAATATTAAAAGACCATATATATTCCTTCGTAATTTATCTCATCTTCTAGGTTAGCTTAGGGTAAGTGATCACCGATCATTCCCTTCTGTGATTTATGGAATCATTGTTTATGGAGTTCTTTTTGCTTTATAAAATACCTGCTAACTTTTTTTTTTTCTCATAAAACTGATATTTATATCATATAAACTGGGAGGTTACATCATGGCCCTTTACATAACACGGCAATGAGATTATGAGAAAGTGGAAGGGTATAGTTACATCAAAATGGTCCTCTGTCTAAGAGGACGTATAGAGCATTTTTCATAAGATTTTTGTGCAGATCATCATTATGTACATCAAGAATCTGATCAGGAAGCGAGTTATAATTTCTATGTCTGAGTCTGTCTTCTAGTGCCGCTAGCTAGCACCAAAGTGTCAGCTGCTCTGTTGGTCTCCCTATAGCAGTGGTTAATATGCACATTGTCGAAAGATGATATTAGTATTATGCAGTAATTTTTTTGAAATTTTAATTCGTTATCGAATCTTAATTACTGAAACCAAACTAAATGTTTGATGGCATTACCTGCTAACTTAAATATATAGGAATACCTGAATCCATATGCTTTTACCACTTTCACTAACGATTTTTCTTCTCCATATATGGTACATGTGAAGAATTCTAGTATCTATATGAGTTCAAAATTATCATAAAGAATGTACGTAACGATGAAAAAATATTGCCTCTATTTTTTTTGGCCACAACATTGGCAATTATAATAAATCTTAAGTATTTTTTTTGTTTTTTTAATATACGAGGGATAAAAGCAAAGAAATTACAAATAAAATTATAGTGAATGGCTCTAGGACAAGCTATTTCCATGGCATCTGCTGTAAGTAGTGGAGAAAGTCCATGAGGTGGAGTGTCAAAAGTGTATAACCCTAAGTCCAGGTTATCAAAATTACTTGCCATCCAGTCTGCACACATGTTAGCCTATCGATAAATATGGTGGATGGTACACTACCAAGGTTAATAGGTTATATAATCTTAAATTCTATCATACTATAGTATTAAAAAAATTTATTCATAACTTTTTTTTTGCAACAAAATTTATTCATAACTTTTTTTTTAAGAAAATGTAATTTTCATTTATAAAAATGAAATTACAATGATCATAACATAAATTACAATAAATTGAACATGAATTTTCTCATCGTCTTGATCTGGATCTGACTTCATGATTTGAATCCTCTGAATGAGTTGGAGTTTCGAACCTTCTTCATGAGTCTCTAACACGCGTAACACCTTCTCGTTTTCGCTTCTGTTCCAGCAAAAAGTTTTCACTAACGTCAGAAAGGTAAGTGATCCGAAAAACTCCCTATGGATCCAATGATCACAAAGAAGACCTATCTCAATATGGGGTAAACAATTACAATCTATTATAAACTCAAAACAAACTAACTCAACAAACTCAACTGACTCCAACATCCAAGATCTAGAGATCTGGAGACTAAAAACCCAAACAAATCAGATCTTTGACACTTGATTTTAAAATAAAATAAAACAGAAAACGAAATAATAGATTAACCCCCTCCTCCCCCTTAACAGTATTAACCAAGAAGGAAGAAGAGCTAGCCAAGAAAGAGGAGGAGCAAACAAAGAACTAGGGAGATAAGCCAGAGAAAAAGAGGGAAATTTATTCATAACTAATTACAAATTATTCCATTACAATACTTATTATATTTTTAGATTTTATTTTTTATACTATAATAAAAATAAACCTTTTATTTCCTCATAAAATGAAAATCTCTCCTTTCCGAAGGATTAAGGAAAGTTTCCTTATAAAATAGTACCACTACTTAAACACGCACGTTAAAAACGAAGTTTTCAAATGGGCCGAGTGCCCGAGTCTGACCAAGCCAATCAAATTTTAGAAAGTGAGTCGTCGAAAAAGATTGAGCCGTCAGTCTTTAAGTAACCCAACCCGGCACTGTTCACGGCACCAGGTCAACATTGATGTCTTATTATTGCCCCTGACCCGACCCAATTACCCGACTCCCACTCCTTTCAATTCTTTCCCCCCCACTTTCCCTCCTCCCAGTCCCACATGAACATTTATCCCATTTTTTATAGTATTATTATTACTAATTACTTATATGTTTTAATTCAAAAAAAATTAACTAATCCCATCCCATACATATACAAATTAAAAAATGGATTAAGACTTCCAAAATTAGCGCGTGAATTGTGCCAGAATTCAATTCCATTTCCATAATAATTAGTATTGATTTCTCAGTCTTTCCATTTGGAGTTACCAAAACTCAAGTTATAAAATATTTATATATTTTAGTAAAAAAAAATACACAGTAAAAAATGTTTAAGAAAATAACACGGCTTTTGCTTAACTTTTGGCCTCTGCCTCTAATATAAATACCGTAGTGCTTGAGCCTTTTGGAAACATAAATTAGGCAGCCATCGCCCATCAGCCAGCAAGCAGACAGCTCCCCACACAGTTTCGATCAGCATTTACAAAGAACAACTGAGAGTTGGCCTAAATTTTCTGCAAATTAAGTTATTTTTTTTGGCATTACTTAAAAGAAGATGGAAAACATGATGGGATTGTTGAGAATTCATGTGCACAGAGGAGTTAATCTTGCTATAAGAGATACTTTTAGCAGTGATCCTTATGTTGTTGTCAGGATGGGAAAACAGGTAATTTAATTTAATTTAATTAATAACAACAACAATAGAATTTTTGGCTGTTTTTAATTTGGTTTCTGAATTCTGGGTTTCATTTTTCTTTTGTGGAGTTTGGTTTTTGGGATGCAGGGAACATTTCAGGTTCTGGGTTTTGTCTGTTTTTATCAATGGATTTGTTCGGTTTTTGTTTTTGGGGTTTGTTTTCCTGATACAGTTTCAGTTCAGTCAAAAGTCGACAATAAAACCTGAAATCTCATTTTCTTCCATGTTAGAAGTTTAAAAAGACAAAAGATTTTCAGTAACAGAACAAAATCTTTGTTCTTTTTCTACCTTTTTGTTTGGGGTCAATTTCTGAGTTTCAGTTTGGTCTCTCTCTCAACTACATAAATTCTTGCTTTGTTTTCTCTTCTTTTTCACCATAATTTCCCTCTAAATCAGTAAACTGATTAAGTCAAAACCAGATTGCTTTTACCCATAGATATCAAAAGCTTCGATTAATTAATTTGCAGTCACCATGGAAATTACTTTTTCTGCTCTTGGATCACATGTTTCTGAAAGTTTCAAACAAGTTGTGCATCTCTTTCATACGTTGTACAAATATTAAATCAGGGGTCCCCCCATTTAATTTCCACCCTCAACTTGAAGCTTTACTTTAAATTAGTCAAATTACATTTATGGAAATTAGTTAAAGACTTGACTGACTATATGCAAAACAGCTTTCACATAGTAATAATTTTTTAATTTACCTAAGTTTTTCCATATGAACAATTTAAATCATTAATGAATCTAACTGGATATTTAACCTCTAAAATGCAGAAACTAAAGACTCGTGTCATAAAGCAGAACGTCAACCCAGAATGGAATGATGATTTAACTCTTTCCATTACAGACCCCAGTCTTCCAGTCAAGATTGTAAGTATAAATATTTAACATCAATTTTCAATCCCATTTTTCTTACTACTTTTAATATCTAAATTTAGGTTCAGTTTTATAAAATTCTTGCATTTAACTTCTTCTGATGAAAATTTTTGCAGGCGGTATACGACAGAGATACCTTCAGCTTAGATGACAAAATGGGGGAAGCAGAGTTTGAAATTGGTTCACTTGTTGAAGCTTTGAAGATGAAATTGGAAGGTCTCCCAAATGGAACCATAATCAGGAAAATTCAACCAAGTAGGGACAACTGTTTATCAGAAGAAAGTTGTGTTATATGGAGCAATGGAAAAGTTGTTCAGAACTTGTTCTTGAGGCTCAAAAATGTTGAGTGTGGTGAAGTTGAGCTTCAATTGCAATGGATTGATATTCCTGGTTCCAGAGGACTTTAATTAATTATTAATTAGTTTAAGCTTATTTTCTTGTTTTCTCTCTTTTTTTTGTCTTTTCTTTTTTCTTCTTCTTTTTGTACTTGAGGTTGCTAGGAAGAGTTTTCTTCTTCTTTTGTTCATATTATATATATGGAAGAACAGAGATGATATTTTAGTCATAATTATTTTATATTAGTTTCTTATTTTCTTTTACTGTAATCTAATGATTATGCATGGAAATTAATAACAATATATATATATATGTATGTACAAGTAAAGAAATGAATATTTCTAAAAAATGGGAAGTTAGATTTTTTAATGATGATTATTGTTCTTATTAACAATCAAGTATTGAGTGGCAATGAAGTTAACTTGAAAGACAAAAATATGAGGGCCTTGGCTCTGTTCTATACTAGGAAAGACAATAGGCAAAGCAAATCGATAAATTCTTAGACTCAATAATCCATTATCTTGTTTAGGTTTCTTTTTTCCCCATTCGGTATGCACAGCAAAGTTCTGACTAATCCAAATTAGACTCGGGTCACACATCTGGATTTAGTGGGTGAGTCTACCAACAGGAACGGTTACATACGCAAGGTCTCGAACCTAAAATCTACTTAAACTAGAACAAGCTGCTTACCAGGCCTTTTAAGTTCATGAAACAAAACTCAAAGAGATCATGTGATGGGTGTCGTATTCCACCAAAGATAAAAATCATACAAAACCTATAGACAGGGTAAGCACGAGTCGATCCCACAGAGAACTATTGTTTTAATTATCTTTCCTAAAGTTATGAATTAAACTAAAATTGGGGGTTTTATGAAGAAATTAACTAAACTAAATAAATAAAAAAATAAAATACTAGTGAGATTAAAGAAACAATTAAATAAATATTCCAATTTCAAGCCAATCGCACTCTTGGGATAAAAGGATTTGATCCTTGGCTTCAATTAATATCTAACTTGATAAATAGATGGCGTAGATTAACGTTATCGACCATTAATCCCTATCTTTCCTTAATCTTCATTAGTCATGACGCAAGTCCTAGACTAAATCCTAACAAATATACTAACCTAGTTCCAATCGTCTACTAGATTCAAATAACCCGTTGCTTTAAGAACTAGAAAGATCTTAGCCAACAATAGATAATGTTCGCTAATATAGGCAACATTCAATCTATATTCAAGATTCTCTTAGAGGGCTACTCTAAGTTGTTACTAGGGATTTGATTACCTAAGATTGCATATAGGAATCTCATCTAACAATAGAAAACATACCCAATTACAATAGATGGCCATTCTACATAATCAAGCATGAAATCATTCAAATAATTCAGAGAAAATTGAAATACTTACAAGATAGATGAATAAGCGCAGAGTCTCACAAATCAAATACCCAAGAGATTGAAAGTTTCAAAATTGAATTAACTTAAAAGAAAAAGATTACAAAATAATCAAGAATGAAGAAAATCTTCATTCTTGAATTTACGTATTCCAAAGCAAAGCAAAATTGTAATTTTTGGAATTCAAAAGTTGAATCCCCCAATTTCCTCATTTAAGTCTTGCGACTAACTATATATAATATATAAACCTAATATATTTTAAGTCTTTGGTAATTTTACAATTTTACCACCAAATCTAAAGAAACAATTAAAATGGCATGGGTCATCACGTCCTTCTCTTCCACGGCTCAAATAGCATGTAGCTAGAATTGATTCCAGCCCAAAAGGTTGAGCCCAAGTGATCTAAATTTGTAGCCTTGTCTCCAGCCCTGTTTCGACCCAGAGAAGGTTGAGTTTGACCCTGAAGAAGCTCTAAACAGGGAAATTTCCATCTTGCTCTTGGTGAATCTCGCCCCTTTTGCGAAGGTTGATTTCGACCTACTCCTAGTTGATGCAGGACATCTACTTCTCTGTCCATTATGCTTCTTTTGCTTCCAATTCTCCTTTAAAGTACCTAAAACATATAAATGAACAACTAAGTAGCAAATCAACTCAAAAAGTTATAAAAACACCATTACAAGACATGAAAAAGATAGGAAATTATACTCTCAACAAATTCCCGCACACTTAGATCTTGCTAGTCCCTAGCAAGCTAGAAAACAAAATAAAGACTTAAAACTTAAAGAAAACTAAACTAAAGCAAACAAATGCATATGCAAACAAACACTCTAAAATCAAAAAGGAAAATCACATGCAACAAATGACTTAGTTATACTTTCGTAGGCACATGGTGGTTTTTAGCGTAAACCACAAGCCTTTAAACCCCTAAGCGTCCCTAGAGGAGGAGTATAGTCTCCTGAGGGCTTACTTAACTAGAACGACACCCACAAACATTATGTAGAAGAATTTCACTAGAGAAGCAAAATTTTTTTTGAAAAATAAAAATTTTTTGTCAAATTTTAAAAATCGTTTTGAAAAAGCCTTCTCTAGTAAAAATGCAAAGAATGGACCTTTGTAATAGACATTTCCCTCCCCCACACTTAAATAACACATTGTCCTCAATGTGTAGGTGGTTGCTAAATTAATCAACCAAAAATTTGTTTTTATTCAAAAAGAGCTTAAAATGTGGAGTACACAAAACGTCATCTCAAAAATTCATCCACTAATTCTAAAAAGATATAGGAAAGGTTTGTAAAAATTCAAAAGTAATATAAATCAAATAAAAATATGTTCCAAAATCCAATCAAAATATTATAGGGTTTATCATACCTTAAGGTATTTATCATACACTCATAATAGTATACTTATCATAGGCTTGCAAAACTATCCAATTTCCACTAAATATTAGCTCAAAATGAAATAAAACATAGTATACACAAGAACTAGATTACATTAATAATAAGGGTTGTAATGGGGCTAATGGGTAAAGTGGACTATTAAAGAAAGGGTAAAAATTATATCAAAAATATTTCAAGAAAGGTAAAGTGAAAATAATCATGGGCAAATATATTAATGAGTAGCCCAAAACTTGGCTTCAAGAACTTCAACTTTCTTCTTCCTTCTTAACTTTACCATAAACAATGAATGCACAAATGGATGTCCCTAACTATAAGCACAAGTGTCTTTTTTTTTTCAATTTTTTTTTTGAAAATTTGGTGAGTTTGAAAAATCCTGACTCAACCCAAAAAGGGTTGAGTTTGGACCCTTTACAGGTCCAAACAGGATTTTCTCTTCTTCTTCTTCAGCTCGACCTGTGACAGGTCGAGTTCGACCTTCCACGGGTCCAAACAGGAATTTTCTCAACAATTTTTTTTTTGAATTTTTTTTTGTTGCATTTTATGCTCTCCCACCTCAAGAATTTTTTTTTTTCATTCATTTTTTTTGACACTTCTCAAATCAACCAATTGAATAACTTGGACATCAATTCAACCCTTCAAATAATATGATCTCCAACTAAGGAATACTAGGAATCCCTCACAAATAACCGATTTCCATGCTTTAGCCAAGAACCAACAATGAAACAAGTCAAATTTCACCAATCAAGAGATAATATTGGCTAAGATAAAACTTGTCTTTCTTTAAAGGGTTAGGGTTCTTTGGGATAATGTGGCTAAGAACAAAGAAATATATCAAATATCGGCTATAACCAAGAAAAAGGCACAATGGGGTTCACTACTATGGTCTTTCAAAAGGGTTGGCAACAATTAGGCACAAACTCAATCCTAAAATGCACATTTTCTAGCTCCATAAAAGTGTATACTATAAAAGATAATGAGCTAAATATATAAATCGTCTCGAAAGGATAGTCAAGCAAGTTCTAGAAGTAATACTTTATGAAAAACTCCCATATAAATTTCAATCAAAGAATAATCTTGCATATGAAAATTTGAAATATATTACAAATGCCTTAATACTAAACTAAACCATGCCAAACTAGCTTTCATAGATAAATCAAAGAGATAAGACAATGTGTACTCAAACCAATTTTAGAATTTTTTTGAAAACAATTTCAAAAAATCAATGAATTGTTTTAAAAATCTTTTTGGTTAGATCAATATTAACACATGAAGCACAAAAGTGGGGAAAAATTATCAATAACATGATATATGCAATACTTAATCTATCAAGAAAGTGTGCACCCAATCCAATAAATCAAGCAAACATAGCAATAAGCACGAAGTATCATAGCATGCCTTATATAAGGTCCTAAACATGAAATATGCAAAAATTAATTAAAAAGCTAAATTAACATAAATCCAAAATTAAAACAAAAACAATAAATAAACCATTGGGTTGCCTCCCAACAAGCGCCTTTCATTAATGTCTTTGGCTAGACCTTTCCATTCTCTATTTGTCAAGGAGGATCTTTCCACCTCAATGCAAAAATCAAATATAAACAAAATCGAAAGATATGAACATATAAGAATAAAAGAAAAGTAAAGAGATATGGAAGGAAGTCACCTATTTTGCTTAAAGGAACTCCATGAATGGCTAGTAAAGCCAATGCCCTTATTGTTGCCGTGGTGGGCTTGTGCAAGAGCTTCTTTGAGTGAAAGAAATTCACTTTAGACTCCTCTTGCATTCTCAGCATCTCAGCAACATTGTTAAACTTGCAGGCATCATCATTCTTAAAGAATGGCTCCATTGTTACCCATTCATCATATGAATCACCACCATTGAAGCATCCAAACTTCAAAAACTTCTCAATCCCTAGGAAATCTTGATTCTCACATCTCAAAATATCAATTGGAGAAGAGTTATCAACCATATTGACTTCGGATGCGGAATTTCCACTTAAAGTTGACTTAGGAAGGATTGCAGGTTGATTTCCTGAAGAAGTTATATCATCAAGTTTGTCTGGGAAAGCAGCCTGTTTCGACCCTGAGAAGGTCGAGTTCGATCCGCTCCAGGTTGAAATAGGAGAATTTCTCTGCCCAGTTCAACCTTCCTCAGGGTCCAGTTCGACCCTTTTTGAGGTTGAAACAGATTTTGTTTTCTCTTCTTTTTCAGCTTCATTCTCACCTTGGTTCACTTCCCATGCTTCATTTTCTTCTTCCTCAAGGGTATTGAGGTAAGCTTCAACACTTCCTAAGGAATCAACAAGTTGTCCCACTTGATTTCCTAGATCTTCTATTTCTTGTTCATGTATCGATAATTTTTGTTTAATTAACGATTGTCCTTTAGCAAGTAACAACTGTCCATCAACAAGCTTTTCCATTAAAGCCACTAAAGTTGAATTTGGAGCTTGAACTTGTTGTGAGAATTGGTGATAACTTGCATATGCCTCATAACACGAACTAAGAAAATGTTGACCTCCATGCTGCTCATATGGTGGATAATCTTCATAACTTGAATTGTAAGAACAATGGTTATAATAAGGGTCATAGTAAGAAAATCCATCATAAGCGCTAAATTGTTCCATAATAATGAAAATATAAATTAAGTTCAAGGAACGAGGAAACCAAATTTAGCCAATAATTCATCAACACTTGAATGGAGGGGTGACTTGTAAAGCAGCGCCAATGCCTAAACCTGCAAAATTAACAAAAACACAAAAACACAAAAACAAAAACAAAATACTAAAAATAAAAACAAAACTAAAGGAAAGTAACAAAACAAATAAGTTCCCCGGCAACAGCGCCAAAATTTTGATGGGTGTCATATTCCACCAAAGATAAAAATCTTACAAAACCTATAGACAGGGTAAGTACGAGTCGATCCCACAGAGAACTATTGTTTTAATTATCTTTCCTAAAGTTATGAATTAAACTAAAATTTGGGGTTTTATGAAGAAATTAACTAAACTAAATAAATAACAAAATAAAATACTAGTGAGATTAAAGAAACAATTAAATAAATATTCCAATTTCAAGACAATCGCACTCTTGGGATAAAAGGATTTGATCCTTGGCTTCAATTAATATCTAACTTGATAAATAGATGGCGTAGATTAACGTTATCGACCATTAATCCCTATCTTTCCTTAATCTTCATTAGTCATGACGCAAGTCCTAGACTAAATCCTAACAAATATACTAACCTAGTTCCAATCGTCTACTAGATTCAAATAACCCGTTGCTTTAAGAACTAGAAAGATCTTAGCCAACAATAGACAATGTTCGCTAATATAGGCAACATTCAATCTATATTCAAGATTCTCTTAGAGGGCTACTCTAAGTTGTTACTAGGGATTTGATTACCTAAGATTGCATATAGGAATCTCATCTAACAATAGAAAATATACCCAATTACAATAGATGGCCATTCTACATAATCAAACATGAAATCATTCAAATAATTCAGAGAAAATTGAAATACTTACAAGATAGATGAATAAGCGCAGAGCCTCACAAATCAAATACCCAAGAGATTGAAAGTCTCAAAATTGAATTAACTTAAAAGAAAAAGATTACAAAATAATCAAGAATGAAGAAAATCTTCATTCTTGAATTTACGTATTCCAAAGCAAAGCAAAATTGAAATTTTTGGAATTCAAAAGTTGAATCCCCCAATTTCCTCATTTAAGGCTTGTGGCTAACTATATATAATATATAAACCTAATATATTTTAAGTCTTTGGCAATTTTACAATTTTGCCACCAAATCTAAAGAAACAATTAAAATGGCATGGGTCATCACGTCCTTCTCTTCCACGGTCCAAATAGCATGTAGCTGGAATTGATTCCAGCCCAAAAGGTTGAGCCCAAGTGATCTAAATTTGTAGCCTTGTCTCCAACCCTGTTTCGACCCAGAGAAGGTTGAGTTTGACCCTGAAGAAGGTCTAAACAGGGAAATTTCCATCTTACTCTTGGTGAATCGCGCCCCTTTTGCGAAGGTTGATTTCGACCCACTCCTAGTTGATGCAGGACATCTACTTCTCTGTCCATTATGCTTCTTTTGCTTCTGTTGCGCCAAAAATCTCTTGCTAGAGTTTTCGCGGATAATTCTTTATGACAGCGTAAGGGCGTGTCAGTCAATTTGCTGAATTTGACAAAGAGGTTGTAAAAACTGGATCTAGTGTGCGGAGCAGCAGATTAAAAGATCAGAGGGATTGTGGGGACTTGATCAAAGTCACACCGGAGCATTTAAATCATTGGATCCGTAACAAACTACTTCTCGTAATTGGGCCTCTCTCTATTTGGACCAGATCTAGGAGATCTGCTTTGATTGCAATTGAAATTGAAAAGAAAATAACAATTTGATTTGTTATTTCTGAATGAAGAACACGTGTACAGTGTTTGTATGTCCTGAGACAAGATTGAAACAAGAGAAAAACACTAAAAGAGTGTTTGATTGTCCTGAGACAAGATCTAAACAAGGAAAATATGAAGAACGAGTGAAGAACTCGTGATGAACAGAGTGAAAATGGCGCAGAGCCAGAGAGAAAATAAGCATGGAGCTTGGTTTTTTGCGCGGAGCAAGTTTGTAGCTGCAGGAGCTGATTTTTGATTTCTCGAGAGAAATGTCTGAGATGCGGAATCTGCCTGAAACCTGAGAATGACCTCCCTTTATATAGGGGGCGGCATGGGCTTGAGCATTTAATGGGCTTGCCTTGCTGAGAAAGGCAAAATCCTCCTCCTATGCAGATGACAGCTTTCAGGAAGGTGAAGTGAAACTTCCTTCTCATTCTGATTGCTTCCAACTACTAGGGAGAGGGCAAAATATGTACTAGGGCGCCACTATGCTTGGATGGGAGATGGATATCTGCCTTCTGGGTGGTTGATGATAATTCTTCCTTCTTCCTATCACAGTGCAGCAAGCCTTCGTTGCTTCTTTTGCGCTGAATTTAACTAATCTGACTAAGTAGTGGCCAATTGACATCATGATTTGGACTTTGATCATCAAAGCCACGAAATTACTCATACTTAGTCATATTTAGCTCTTTAAATCATGGAAATAATAATTAATTAAGAAAATGGCTTAAACCGGGGTGAGAAAGCCATATGTCTTTAATTGAAAAGAATGCAAAAGTTGCAAACGATCTCGGAATTAGCCAAAATTTCACCAGTAGACTTAGATTATCTCCATAAGATTATGGAAAAAAATCTCAAGTGAATTTGAGTTCCCTATCATGGTGAATTTGGTTTCACTCCCCAAAATGTCCTTAACTGAAAACCGGGAATAAGTTTTTACTCCGATGTCAGAATGAGGTGAAATTTTACCAAGATGATCTACATAGGTCAAGGATCATCATGGTATGCTCCTTGGTAGAAATCGCAGCCTCTAGCCTTTTCAATTGGTCAATTTTACTATTTTGTCCTTAATTGAACAAAATACAAGTTGCAGTTTCGCCTCCCGGGGAGGGGAACAAGGCTAGGCGATTTCTGCACTATGGTTGGTCGATTATATGGAGGAGGTGTGAGGTTGAAAATCTCATGCCTCTCTCACGTGCATAGATGTTTCTCTTGCTGACAAACTTTAGCTCTCTACCTCCTTCTTGCAGGAAGAGAAAAATATCTCTCTGCAGGGCAGAGGGCGGCCTCTCCTCTGTATGAGAGACGACTTGGGCCTTGCTATGTACTTCTATGAGGTATTTTTCATCTCATGGGCAGATGACAAGCAATTTTCCTTTTTTACTTGTTTGCCTCCCTAGCAGGCAGCAATATCAAAGGAAACTGCTTCCGATTGATTTTCTCTGCCACTCAACCAGGTAGGGGCGACATATGTAGAATTTTTAATAATAATTATTCAATAAAATAATAATTATTTAATTAATAATTAATTAATTTCAGCCCTTACAATTAATTTACAAGACTTTCCTAATTCAATTTGAATTAGGGTGGTGCAGAAACCTAGCTTTTTTAGAAATTTTGATTAAATCCCAACCACACATCTTGATTAGAATTATGATAAGACCAATTTACCCTCAATTGTTGAGGTATAAACAGCTTCCAATTCTCTTTTAAAGTACCTAAAACATATAAATGAACAACTAAGTAGCAAATCAACTCAAAAAATTATAAAAACACCATTAGAAGACATGAAAAAAATAGGAAATTATGCACTCAACATCATGATTAAAAATACTATCTTCACATTTCAATGTTTTTAGGTCATTTTCATGATATATTTTTATTCTAACAGTAGTTTTAATTAAAGACTTTTGACTTTAATGTACTATAATATATATAATTCTAAATTTAGGTTCAAACATTAATCTCTACAGTTTTTATATTCTTCATATGCGCCCTTTTTCTTAATAATATAAAATTTCGAAGGGTAATTTGACTTTAGATTCATGATATTTAAAAAGCCTATATAAATTGTAAAGGAAGTTGGCCAAAAAAAAAATTGTAAAGGAAGACGTTGAACTGATAAATCTCATATTATTTTGAATATTAGTATATTGTAGCTAATAGTTTACTATTATATGAAACGAATCTATGAAATCAGTTTCTCTAATTTCTTTTAATTTTGCCTGTCATTTTCTCTTCACCATCAACAAAGTTTTCTTGGAACCCATATTTTCATTATTGAATTTTTATAACTTAAATTATAATTTGTTCTTTTCTTTTAGATGAATTGTAAGTTTTATTCATCCAAAAGCAGTTAAAACTGCTACATTTTTATAGAGTTTGTTGACTTTGTTCCATTAATAGCAAATAGTGTACAATAAAAAAAAATAAAAAAAACTTCGATGGGAAAGATAAAAAAAAGGCTGGCTCAATTGGGCTTTTTTTAGTTGGGCAAAGTTTCATATTCTTTTTTTTTTTTGGCATCAGGACAAAGTTTCATATTCAGTGGGCTAGATTTAAAAAGGGTACAATAATTAAACCTGTATCCAAAAGGGTTATTGACATGATAGGCCCTTGACCTATATGAAAAATATCAATTAAGTGCCTAAACTTCAATTTTGGCCAATCGAGCCGCTAAAAACCAATTTTTGCCATATAAGCCCTTATATCATTAGAAAAATCACTCCAACATGTCACGTGGCCTGAAAAAGTGATGATCCTATAGACCCGAATCCATAGGAGTTACCATGGACTATAACATCTATGTTAGGGTAATTTGATTGAAACTACCAAATTTGAGGGCTTATTTGGCTGAAAATCAAATTTGATGACTAATATGACACATTTCGCCAAGTTGGAGGGCCAAAAGGTATAAAAAGCCCATTCAGGTCGATCAGATTTAGAGTGCGTAGTAAACTTCATCATTCCTACCATCCTAACATAAGGATAAATTCAAATTGAACGGATAGGGAGATGTGAGTATTTTTAATTATTTTGCCTATGATTGAAGTATCATGTTGGGATCAGTTTTAACATTAGTTAATGGGCTGTTTGGGCTTGATTTATTTCTTGAAGAAATAGGTGATAGAGGATTAGAAATCGGGCTAGCAAGCCGAAAATGAACTTAACCAAATAAGACCCAATCATTAACAGTGAAAAGAGATCAAATTAATTAAAGCAATGTAATTAAGGACATGTTGTAGAAGAAAGGTTTATGCAATTACTTGCCAAAAATGATAATCACATGTTAAAATGGAGAGATTATTAGGTGGATCGGGTCTACCACGTTATTCGTGGTCCCGACCAATAAGATTTTGACAAATCAGAGTTTTTCCTACAATTTCTAAAACCCTAGCCTATTAATATCCTAAATTTAGGGACTTACCCTGTAAATCTCATCTAGTGAAACTAGGAGCTAAACCTGGTGCTAAATTTGTGCCTAAATTTTAGGAAGAAATCTGACTTGTCAAAATCTTATTGGTCGGGACCACAGATGACGTGGTGGATTCGGTCCACCTAATAATTTCTCGTTAAAATGAAATGAAGTTAGTGTAACTTACTCATGAGAAATTATTAGGTGGACCGGATCCACCACGTCATCCGTGGTCCCGACCAATAAGATTTTGACAAGTAAGATTTCTTCCTAAAATTTAGGCACAGGTTTAGCCCCTAGTTTCATTAGATGAAATTTACAGTATAAGTCCCTAAATTTAGGATATTAATTGGCTAGGGTTTTAGAAATTGTAGGAAAAAATCTGATTTATCAAAATCTTATTGGTCGAGACCACGAATGACGTGTTGGACCCGATCCACCTAATAATTACTCCTTACTCATATATATTGTTTGCCATGATTTCACAATTTGAGAATGGATAAATAAGGTGTTGAGCAATTCATGCAAAGTGTGAATTGAATGAAAAAGAAGGAAAGAGCGTTGGCAAACCGTAAGAGTACGGAAGTTTTCTATCTTAGTTTTGGATTTTACTATACGCCCCTCCATTTTGTTACACACAATGTTCCTTCCTTATGTGTTTATCATATGTCAGGCCACATGTTATCATTTTATTGGTTCCAATACATCATTTATAAACTTTAATTTTTCTAACCCTTAAAATAAAATTTTAATTTTAATTTTAATTTGGACTAAACTTAGTGAATTAGTTATATATTTTATTTCTAAAACCCTATAACAATATTATTAATGATGGAATTTACCCTTAAAATAAAAATAAAATTTTAATTTGGGGTTAAACTTAGTGAAATTAGTTTTGTATTTTATTTCTAAAACCCTATAATAATAAATTATTAATTTTGAAATTTACCCTTAAAAAGGCCAGAACTCTCTCCAAAAATTAACGACAGCACTGTTCTCCTTTTGGTTCCGGAAAGAAGAATAAAAATAAAATTTTAATTTGGGACTAAACTTAGTGAAATTAAGGCTAAACTTAATAAGAAGAATAAAAATAGAAAAAAAAAGAAAGGAAAAGAGAAGACACGTGACCTAACGTGTGATGGACACATCAGGAGGGGGAATTGTGTGTGACAAAATAGAGGAACAAGAAGAATTATCCCTTAGTTTTGGTTAGTTAGATAGCATTTTAGGAGTAGATTACTAAGTAATTTAGTGTTAGTCTCCGTTAATTTCCTTCACTCTCTTTGCAGCTTGTTTTGAAACTAGAGCGGACCAGCTACTGATCATCGCCTTGGTAAGCTATTGCCTCACCAACTAGCTAATCAGACGCGAGCCCCTCCTCGGGCGGATTCCTCCTTTTGCTCCTCAGCCTACGGGGTATTAGCAGCCGTTTCCATACTATCCATAGGATCAATTATAACAAGTCACACACTCATATTCCGGAAATACAGTAACAAATAAATTTCGCGGTCGAACTACCAAACCAAAATATTCCTCAATTGTAATTTCATTTCTCTCAGGTTATAATATATATACTACTTACTTTGATCAATTAAATTACTTTTATTAATTTGATCTTACATTTGACATTGCAATTGAGAAACAAGGGTGAGAACGTGGTGTTTAGTTCAGGTTAGATATCCAGTAAGAATGTCATTCACACTTCATTACCACTTAAAAAATATTACTAGTAATTTTACTCAAATCTTGTTTGGTTTGCTTATAGGAAATGTAGTGGGAATATTTGATTACCTTGTTTGGTTGGCTTGGAACATTCCCACTTAGTTTAATCAAAATACAAAAATATCCAATTGTCTAGAAATGCTTTGTACCTAAATTTGTTTAAGTATAGAGAACAATAATTACATTTGAAAGACATAAATTAAAGACTACATATAAATATTCAATTAGACAACAATTTTGGGTGAAAATAAAAAACTAGATAAATATATTGTAGTATATAATTTGTTTACACTTTATTTGTAATAAAGTTCCTCAGTTTTTTTTCATGGAAAAGTGTATTTTTTATTATTCCATATGATGTATATATGTACCTGTATTTGTTCAAATAATATTCAAGCAACACTGATATAGATATATGATGATAATCTGGTATTAAATGGTGATGCCATTTGAGACAACTAAGCAACCTGAAATTCACAAGTGTGTGGCGAAACTATTGCATGTATTCCCAAGTTCTAATTTGAAGCAATATAAAATTTATTGATAAGTGCTAAATTAAAAACATTTGAATGGCATAGATTAAAGACTACGCCAATAAATGAGGACAACTTTTTTATAACAAATAAATGAGGGCAATAAAGGAAGTTTCAAATGAAAGAAGTAGTAATGTAAGATTACATGGGCTCAAAGTGGGAATATCCCACTGAAAATCTGATCCCCTAAACCAAATTAGCAGGGAATATAAACAACACATACTCACTTGCTTCCCACATTTCCACTTGATATACCTTGAACCAAACACGATGGCAAAACGTAAAAATATTCAAAAACTATTCGAACCCAATGCTTTACTTAAAAGGTATTAAGTATATTCCACTCAACCTAGCTAGCAGGTGTTGGTAGAGCTGTTCAAGGGCCGGGCTACCCGCCCAAGCCCGTAAGCCCGCCCGATATTTTAAAGGGCTTGGATAAGAATTTTAAGCCCGTTGGATGGGCTTGGACAAAAATATCAAACCCGTTTATTAAATGGGTCGGGTTTGGGTATGAGAGCAAAAGCCCAAGCCCGGTCCGGGCCCGGCCCGATTAAGGAAATATATTTGTTTTTATTTTTATTTGTTGATATATAATATATATTAAATATACTTTATACGTACACCGTATGTTAAATAAGAAAAAGATGAATAATATATGTAGAAAATCTTATTATCAATGAGAATAGTATATTATAGGTAGTATATATCATATTTTATATTTACAATTACATTTATATAATTAATTAATATAATTTAATTCTTAAAATGATTATTAAAAAAATATTAAACGGGCTTTTGGATAAGCCTTGGTCTAAGTATTTGATAAATGGACCGGGTTTGGACAAAAGTTTGAGACCCGTTTTATAAATGGGCCGGGCTTGAGCAACACTAATAGCCTTAATCTCAAGGCTAGACCCGATCCGAACCCGGTCCAGCCCGACCATGAACAGGTCTAGGTGTTGGTACTCAAATCAATTACTAGTTGAATTTCAATCTCAACTCAGAACAGTGGAACACTATTGCTCAATGTAAAAAAGTCAAACTATTTGACCATCAAATTAACGTACGCACACTCCCTTTCTCTGAATTAGAAACCGTTGATGACTAAGAATTTCATTTTCTTTCAACATCAAGTCAATATTATATCTTAAATGAAAATCTTAAACCAATCGTTTAAAGATTTGAATGATCTCAATTATCTTAAGATGCGCATGCAGTGTCGACCAAATTTAATGAAACGGTATGTGGATATGAGTTTTGCTCGTCAACCGAAGTTTAACAAGCTCATGTTTCTTTCTCAAGAAGATTGAAAAGAACACTATAAATAAATATATAAGTTGGAAGTTTGTAAGAGCAAAAACAAATGCACGTCGAATCACTCTCTTTGATCCCCTTTTGTCTAAGTTTATATATACTAGTGTTTTGGCCCGTGCTTCGTTGCGGGATCGAAAATTTTATAGAATGATTTTTGTAAATTTTTGTTAATCGGATATTTGGATAAAAAATAATATGATATTAAATAGATTGTCAATCGAAATCACAATATTTCAAAAGCATTTTTAGAATTGAAATATAAAAATTAGCTTTTATAAGTATTTCATGAAAATTGTAGATCATAAAATTACATTTCAAAAAAATGAAGTGTTAAATCGAGTAAGATAGAATTTGTAAAGGACTAAGTAGCATAAAATAAAAAAGTATAAGGGTGATTTGATAACTAATTCAAATAAGAAAATATTTGTTAATTAATGGAGATCTTGAAACAAAAAAATTCCCTTTTGAATCATTCATGAAACTCGTAGATTAAATTAACTTTCGGGTTTTCATGAAAGTCGTAGATTATACAATAACCTTTTAACCGACACTTGAATAATTTTAAATTGGACATGTGAATCAAAAATTATATGGTATTAAATAGACCAACAAATCGAAACGATCCAAATTTAGGAACCATTTTTTTGAGTTGACATAAAAATTTGCTTTTGAATCCTTCATGAAAGTTGTAGATCATGAAATTACCTTTTAATAGACACATAAATCAACTTCATTGGACAAATAGAAAAACGAATAAAAAAAATAAAGCTTAAACGCTAGATTAAGATAGAATTTGTAAAGAATTAAGTAGTATAAAGTAGAAAAGTATGAGGGCCATTTGATAAATAATTCAAATAAGAAAATGTTTGTTAATGGAGATCTTGAAAC